>JAMKQA010078775.1:0-21376 GCA_024699735.1 Posidonia australis
AAGAAGAAGAAGAAGACAGGGGAAGGTGGCGGAAGAAGGGCTCGCGTGAAGGAGAAGAAAAAGAAAAGGAAAGAAAAGAAAAAGAAATGGCACGCAAATCGAGACAGCTGTGCATCCTCCAACCGGATTCCAAATTAGTCCCAGATCACAACCAGATGCACAGAAAACCACCCACAACCACACACAACCAAGAAACAACAGATTATCCATTAATAAGCTATTAAACGCAATATTACAATAATACATGGTTCATTAAATAGAAATGGATAATCAGGTCCTGATGTTACATTAAGCAACTTGATATTCATTATCACAAAATCTTTTATTAATTTCTGTCCTAGGTAGAAAATTTTAATCCAAGGGGTGGAGGATGGCTTCAAAATTGCCACATGCGTGGGAATTCTTTTCTCATAGGAATTGTATTTCTAAGTTCGATTAGACACCCAAACATGTTAAATGGGATAAGGAAAGGAATCACATATCATTCCTAAGTTTATTGTCACATAAATGCCGAAGGAGTGTGTTAGGAAAAAAATTCCAAAGAGTCTAATTGTGATTCTTTTAAATACTTGTGGCTTAGAGAAATTTCCCTCTTTTTTGTTGCTAGCGATGGCATAGTTGGCATGCATATGCAAAGAGCTCTTTAGAGCTTTTATCATATGATGCACAGGTATTTGTCTATTTTCATATATATATTTTTTCGATAATGGTAAGCTATATTATTATCATTCTTTGCTATGAAACCACTACTAAGAGAAATTTAATGTCCATATTACAATATTTGGGAACATAGAATCCCAATGTCAATACTAAAGACGACAAAAAATGTCATTGTTCAATTACAACATACAACTAAAGCAGAACTTTAGAGAAACTGATTAAGGAGGAATTAATCAGCAAAAGAGTTTCTAGTTGGATTTGAGGACTGATCAGTTGGGGGAGTTTGATTCTATGGAGTAGTATTGTTGTTCTGCTCCAACTTTCATGTCTGTTGCATTTGTGAAACTGAGTAGAGAGTTTTCTCCTTTTTAAAACCTGAACTTAGATTATCTATCTAAGAGTTCATAAGAGATATAATTTTAAAAATAATTAATGTAAAAGTAGAGGCTTTTCCTTGAAAAATTCTATTATTTCTTTCCTTTCATATGCATCAAACCAAAACAGGTATTAAAATGTACCAACTCACTAAGGGTAAATAAAAAACACAATCAGGAAAGAAGTTAAATAGATCCTCAATATGAAAGAAACCAGGATATAGAAGATGTTTAAGAAAAAATTTTGAGATTGCATAAGCAAAGAGACAATGTAAGAATAGATGGGATGTTGTTTCATTTTCATTGTTTGATATGAATGTGATTCAGTAATTTTCAGATTATTTGAATTTTACTATTTGGTGTTAGGAAGCCAGCAATCAACTACAATGTATTTTGTTGTTTTCTGCAGGCTATTCTGATGAAATACTAGAACTTCTGATATCTGCATTGGGAGGATTAAAGAAGTCCCTAAAGGACCAAGGATCTGATCTGCTCGTTGGGTTTGGGAGTGTGGAAGTTATCATACCAAAACTTGTAAACGAGGTTGTACGCATTGATATTTTATGACATTCAAATGCACTTACATATACATCCAAGCTGGATGCTTTTTCTGCTACATTTAGAATACTAGTGATTTGATTTGGAATAAACATCTGAATTTGGCTATAATAGGTGAAAGCTACACATATATTTGTGGAAGAGGAGGTTGAGCATAAGTTGTGTAGCATGGTGAATATTGTTAAAGCATCTTTATCAGCCTCATCACTTCCATGGGGAAGTCCTGAATTTGTTAATTGGAGAACTCCTTTTTATGATATTGAGGTAGCCTATTCATATTTTTAGTTTATCGTTCAGCCTCAATTAGCTTCCTGCTACTTGGTTTCACTGTATATGGATTTTTGGTGTCTGACCATGTAATAATTAATAAATATGCTCACCTATGTAGAGTTTGATGGAACTACCTGAATCAAACAATGAGTTTCAGAAGCTGCAAGCTCCTTTGACTTTACCACTTGCATGCCCAACATTACCAGTACTAAGGGTGGAGTTGAACCAAGGTTTAGTTCCTTATCAGAGATTCACTAATTGTGATTCTTTAACATTATTCACTTGTCACATTTTGTTCCTTTATATTTTCTATTTTGATCTTCATGAGATATGTTTTCTTCAGGTGTTTTACCTACATTCGCTGAAATTAAGGAATACCTGCATGCACATCCTTGTGACTTGGATGAAGCATGGACTTCTGTGAAAGCAGTATCAGCTAAAGCCAGTTTAAAGAAAAAGCACTTAAGTAAAGTAGAAAATTCAACAATTCTGATGGCTGGCCTTGATGATTATGATGGATTGAGCAATCAATATCTTCTGCCTTCTAATCGTTCTAATGTCAGAAAATTGGGTAATTCTCTATTTGTGTCAAGGGAAGGAAATGTCGTCAGAGGTGGAACAGATGTTGCCTTGAACGCTTTGGCTGCTTATTTAAGATACTTGGAAGGAACATCTAGGGATGATTGGCAAGAGTAGGTTTGCATTTTTGTTCTTATAATCTTGTCTTGTTTACTATGCTTAAGACAATGGCTTAGTTCTGTATCAACAAGTATTAGTTCAACCTCAAAAACATTTACCATGTACGCATTAGGGTTTAGAGAGAAAATCTAATTATTCCTTAGAGTAGAATGAGTTACATATATCTAAGAGGATGACTCCTTACATGGATATCCACATACCCAATAACCCATAACATAACATAACATAACATAACATAACATAACTTTTATTGGACCAAGCAGAAATTCCAACCGGGTATTTGTGGCGAAAGTAAGAGGTGAATATAGCTGGCTATTTGTGAACATAACATAACATAACATTCTTCCTCATGCTGGAGTATATATATCAACCATGCCAAGTTTGTCACGAATAGATTGAAGTCCTTTGGTGAAGATGCTGGCTAGCAACTCAGAGGACTACATATACGGTGTAGTAATGGCACGAGATTGTACTAGATCTCTTACATAATAACAGTCCATTTCTATTTACTTTGTACGCTGATGGAAGTTTGGATTGTTTGCTATGTGTATAGCAACTTAATTATCACAATACATAGACATTGGAGTTTCTACCAAAAATCTAAGTTTTGTCAACTTAATTGTCACAGGCTGTCTGTGTCATGGATCTATATTCAGCTTTTGCGGTTAATCTGGACACAATATTCTGCTTCTTATTCCTCTAGGTGATAAGGTTTCCACCTACATAAATATAGTATCTAAAAGTTGACTTCCTATCCTTTATATCATCTACATAATTGGAATTTGAATATGCTTCGACTCGTAAGTGACCATTTTTCCTGCAAAGTAATCTACGGTTAGCATTACCCTTCACATATGCTAAAACACGGAGAGTACTCTGCCAATGTACCTGTTTCGGCTCATACATGAACTGACTCAGTAGTTCAACTACATATGCTTTATTAGGACAAGTCATAGTCAAGTAAAGCAGCTTACCTGTCAATCTTCTGTATCTACCAGTATCGTCAAACAATTCATAGGCCTCATCCTAGAATAATGGACTCTAATCTATAGGTGTACCCTCAGGTTTACATATTAGGAGCCTTGTTTCCTGAAGCATGTCAAGTACATACTTTCTTTGTGAAAGTACTAACCTATTCTTGGCATAAGCAAACTTAATTTTCAAGAAGTATATATGCTTTCTCATGTCTTTTGTAACAAAATATTGTGCAAGATACTATTTTACTTTAGCCATATCAGCTATGCCACTGCCTGTTAGAAGTGTATCATCCATTTAGATTGCTAGAAAAACATACCTTCATATTGTCTTTTTAATAAACATAGAGTGATTCATAGAACATCTAGAAAAACCACTGCCCATAACAATTTCATTGAACTTGGAGAACTATGCACGAGGACTCTGCTTTAATCTATAAATTGCTTTCCTGAGACGATAGATCTGTTTCTCGAGTGGTTGTTCCATATAAACTTCCACATCCAAGTCATCTTAAAGGAACACATTCTTTATATTAAGCTGACATAACTGTCAAGAATGATTAATTGCAAGAGACAAGAGAACGCATATGAAGTTGAGCCGAGTAATTGGAGAAAATGTTTCTTTATAATCAATACCATAAATTTGTGTGAATCTATGAACAACTAGTCTCATCTTATATTGATCCACTGAACCATTCAACTTGTATTTTACACTAAATACTCACTTGCAACTTACAACACTAGCTTCTGAAGGACGGTTTACCAGTTCCCATGTGCCACGAGACACCAGTACCTACATTTCTTCATCTATTGTAGCTTTTCAATGTGGAACTTGTATTACTTCGAGATGACTTTTTCGTATAGACTCTGTAGTGAGAGAAAGCGCAAATTGACGAAAATTGGGAGTAAGATGGTCATAGGAAACAAAGGGTGGAATAGGATGTACAGTTGGGTGTATTTTACCTTTTCGAAGAGCTATGGCATATCAAGTTTTGGAGGATTTGTGTCTAGGAGTGAACCCATTTCCTCCCACCAAGAGCCTTCAATATCCTCAGCCTATTATAAAATCATTTATCCTCTAGCTCAATACAGTTTGCCTCTTGTGTGGTTGATTCGTATTTTAATGTCAAAGCATGAGTGAATGTTGTGCTGGCATGACCAGCAAACAGTCTTGTCAATATATTTATAGATATTACCAAAATATGTTGACTTTGTCATGATTAATAATTGATTTGTCAAACCCAAGCATATGAAAATTTGGGTAATCTTCACAAATTCTTTTCCTTTACAAAAATCACTCTAAAGTTATCTATCGGAAAACTCTAGATCTTGATTGAACTAGAACTAAATTGATTAAACAATACTAGCAATTTGGCCAATTTTATGTTGATGGATGAATCGTGCTTGCTTGTCTATGTTGTTTATATGCTGACTGACAATTAGCAATACATCTCTTTTTTGTTCATCACAATTACAGGTTACATGTAAAGTTAAGAATTTCTGAAAGCAGAAGTGGATCTTCATTTGGTGCCTTGTTTGGGTATTGCCTTTATCTTGGGGTTTTATCTAGAAGGAGAGTTCACTACGAATCTATCAAGTATGAGAAGGAACGTAATGCAGGCTTCATCTCTCCATTTGGATACTCTGTGACAACTGTTGCTGCTGCAGTTGATACTGTCAGGTCAATGGAGGTACAATTTTAGATATTACTCTACTAATGACCTACTTTATGTTACCTATTCCTGTTAGTAATTTATGTTAATTTTGGAAATATTTATCTTTTCCTATTCACCTTCTCATTTGTTTCACCACTTTCTCTACATGTTGTTAGTTACCAAATCACCTGCTTGTTTTGGCAGTGGTTTTGGCTTCTGAATCTGAAGAATCTGATATCAAATAATGGAATGTCTCAAGTTCGAGTATGGAGATGGAAAGGCCATCTGATTCAGGTACTTA
Organism: Posidonia australis; assembly: GCA_024699735.1. Classification (NCBI taxonomy): domain Eukaryota; kingdom Viridiplantae; phylum Streptophyta; class Magnoliopsida; order Alismatales; family Posidoniaceae; genus Posidonia; species Posidonia australis. Next base: position 5,492 of record JAMKQA010078775.1, read on the forward strand.
CAATTGAAAGCTATATCACCATTGCTTTGTGTACTTGTAACGCTAACACATGATACACATTGAATGTATTCTATCCGTTAGTAGATTCACCTTTCTGTCAATTTAAAGTCTTCAACATGTAATAATTCTAAGAATTGTATAAAATTCTATGTTTGAAATCATGCTTGTCTTTTTACCCAACACTGAAAATATGTTTAGTATCACCAACTTTGTTGTTGTTTAACAGTAACTATTCATTTATCTTGAACTAATCTGCTTGGTCGATATGATGCTCCATGTCACTGTTCAGTGTTCTCTCTACTTAAAGTCACTTGCTTTCAGTACACAGTTACTGGGAATAAAGGTCCTGCAGTTCTTCTTGTGCATGGTTTTGGAGCTTTCTTGGATCATTATCGTGATAATATTTCTTCTATAGCTGATGATGGATATCGTGTTTGGGCAATCACACTCTTAGGCTTTGGAAAATCTGAAAAGCCAAACATTGTATATACAGAATATATCTGGGCGGAGTTATTGAGAGATTTTATCGTTGATGTTGTTGGAGAACCTGTCCATCTTGTTGGCAACTCGGTCGGTGGTAATGTCCATTCCACCTACATTATAGATGTCCTAAGTTAACTTTGTTTGAGGTCTTTCATTGGTATTTTGTATATACTGCAAATTCTAACATGTTAATCTCTTTCTTTCTTTCTAGGGTATATTGCTGCAGCTGTTGCTGGTCTTTGGTCTTCTCTCACAAAGTCACTGGTCCTCATCAATACAGCCGGTTCAATTGTTCCTGGTTATTCCTTCATTGAAATGTCTGATGTAAGTTCACTTGTTTATTACAACATCATTGGACAAATGTGATCGCCGTTATGTGGCGTTTCTTTCCTTCATATAAGCTTACTGAGAAATGGATAGCTAGAATCATTATTTCTTACACTTCATCTGGTTTCCCTTGTTTTTGCTCTTAAAAGTTTTTAACAAGATTTCCTCATTATTGCTAAAAGAAATTGAATGTTCAGAGTGAAAAGCCTGTGGTCTTTGCTGCAAACTCATTTTGTTTTGCCTTGCATGGGCTTGTGTATCAGATAGATCTACTTGGCAGTAAATATTTCTTCTTATGAGCTTTATTTTGTATCCCCTGAGCAATGGAATAAATACAAATATAGAAAAATAGCAACTACGATATAAGAAAACCGTACAATCTTGAAATTTACTGATTCTGAATACCTCATGACAAAAAGATATATTAAATATTTAATCACATCAATTTTCTGGATCAATCCCAGACTTAGAAGTTGTTCCATAAATCGTGTATTCTGCTTCTAGCCTCAAGGCCTGAAGTAGATAACAAGTGAGTTATCTGAAACAGAGTGCATGACACTCACTTGTGGCTTATCTGAAGAAACCAGAAAAAGTTACTTTCTTATATAGGGTACTTCAGTATGTATTCAAGGCCATGACTGGTTACCATACTCTTTCATTTCAAACCCACAAAACTAATCACACTGTGCTGTTACATGATAGTTTAGTCATCCTTGACTTGCATCTTCTGCTACTGCATAAAGTAAATGTGATCGACTATATTGTCGACGTACCATACCATATGCAGAATATCATTGCAGGTGCCCATGTGGCCCTTTAATTCTTAACAAATTCTATCATTTCTTGCTCTTAACAAACAAAATGTATTGTGTCACTTGTTTTTACTCTAGTCTTGATAGGGGATGTGCAAGCCTTTGCGACTAATTTCCTGATAGACAGGTAGTTGACTGCTTATGATATTATTTTGCTTATAGTTTTCTTACCTTTTTTGCTTTTATTTGTCCTATTCCTCTCATCTTGGGAAGGTTTCACTGCCATTAATTATACCTCTTCTTACAATAAATTTAATAGCCTGCACCATCTCCGATCCCTGTGTGGAATAACATGTGCACAGAAGTAGATACATTCTTCTTTGACTGCTGTAGATTAATATGTTTCATATTTCCTTTCCAGGGTGGGGAAACATCTGTGTTTGCACAGCTTGGAGCCCGCTTGCTACTGGCTTACTTGCAGCTAAGAGTTCAGTCCTTGGTGAAGGATTGCTACCCAACTGTAGGAACGTTTATCCTTATTAACAGTCTCGTTTTATCTTGCCATGTAATTATGTTGATAATGATGCCTATCACTTTCTTTGGCAGAAACCAGAACGAGTGGACGATTGGCTTATCAATCAAATGCTAAGAGCAGTATCCTTGAACCACCTGTGCTACATGGGTAGATAACATTCAGTTGAATAGTAATATAGACATCATAGTTTTCAATTAAAGACATACATCCATTATTAGAACCATAGAGACTTAGAAGTGTCCTTTTAACTTGATGTGTTCTTCACTTTCAGTATATGATACTTCTATAATGCCATGCACACCATTTTATCAAGGCATCACATTTTGGTACCTCTCATTTGGGTCAAATGATGAATGTTCTAAAAATTGTCCAAAAAATAATTTCCAAGAGCAATGTTTTAAAAATGGGAAAACAGCCTCTACACAGATTGAGTTTCTAAACATTTTTCAAAAAGAAAGGGGGTTTAAATGGATGTTTATTGAGAAATATAGGAAACTAATAAAAAAACAAATACATGAATGACATTGGATGCAACCAACGACAATCATTAAATTATCTCAATATATAACATTATCATTCAAACACAAGTAATTTAATTCAAAACACAATTTTTTTTTGTTCAGTCAAAAGGAAAATTTTATTTCAAAAAGAAAAAGGAAACAAGCAAACATACACAAAAATAGTCTAAACAAGAAGATAAGGACTGAGGAAAACAACAACCAAAAAGAAACAACTAGAGCAATCAAAAAACAAAGCAGGACAGTAGCCACAAACTAGCCTCTACACAGATTGAGTTTCTAAACATTTTTCGAAAAAAATGGGGGTTTAAATGGACGTTTATTGAGAATTATAGGAAACCAATAAAAATAAAAATACATGAATGACATGGATGCAACCAACAACATTCATTAAATTATCTCAATAAATAAAATTATCATCCAAACACAAGTAATTTAATTCAAAACACAACTATTTTTGTGTGCAGTCAAAAGGAAATTTCAAAAAGAAAAAGGAAGCACACAAACATACACAAAAATAGTCTTAACAAGAAGATGAGGACTGAGGAAAACAACAACCAAAAAGAAACAACTAGAGCAATCAAAAAACAAAGCAGGACAGTAGCCACAAACAAGCCTCTACATGGATTGAGTTTCTAAACATTTTTCAAAACAAATGGGGGTCTAAATGGACATTGATTGAGAAACATAGGAAACTAATCAAAATACAAATACATGAATTACATGGATGCAACCAACAACATTCATTAAATTATCTCAATATATAAAATTATCATTCAAACACAAGTAATTTAATTCAAAACACAACTTTTTTTTGTGCAGTCAAAAGGAAAATTTTATTTCAAACAGGAAAAGGAAACAAACAAACATACACAAAAATGGTCTTAACAAGAAGATGAGGACTGATGAAAACAACAACCAAAAAGAAACAACTAGAGCAAACAAAAAACAAAGCAGGACAGTAGCCACAAACATGCCTCTACATGGATTGAGTTTCTAAACGTTTTTCAAAAAAAATGGGGGTCTAAATGGACATTGATTGAGAAACATTGGAAACTAATCAAAATACAAATACATGAATTACATGGATGCAACCAACAACATTCATTAAATTATCTCAATGTATAAAATTATCATTCAAACACAAGTAATTTAATTCAAAACACAACTTTTTTTTTGTGCAGTCAAAAGGAAAATTTTATTTCAAACAGGAAAAGGAAACAAGCAAACATACACAAAAATAGTCTTAACAAGAAGATAAGAGTTGAGGAAAACAACAACCAAAAAGAAACAACTAGAGCAATCAATAAACAAAGCAAAACAGTAGCCACAAGCACAGTCCAGGAATGCAATTTACAATGCAACCAACACCACCAACCAAGCTGCAATCACTCATCTGTGTCCATCACTCCCTTGTATGGATTGGACCACCCTGGCTGATCTAAAAACACCCTCTTTCCATTGTTGCTGATTGGCAAAGACTCCTTTGAAGATTTGATGATTGCGTCTAGCTGTCAAGCCCACCATAAAGTAGGCAACAAAAGCTTCCATATCATCATTCTTCTTGTCCAGAAATGCTTAGGATGTTGAGTTGAGACCCGACAACATGACAAGACAATCAAGCCACACACCATCCTTTGTCTCTAGCAGTCAGCATGTGCGTCTCACCATATAGGGACATAATGAGAAGATAGAGCATTTGGTTGGCTCACTCCGCGCGTGGAGCAACATCAAGGCCATTTTTGATCCTCGTATCTTAAATCTTGGTACGACACATGTACAAATCGTAGTGCCTGATGGTCTAATTAGTAAGTCACTTTTAACCCACCACTATAAGTACCATCATAGTTGCCAAGATATGTAAGCGTTGTTAATTTCGAGCATTTAAACTTGATTCTTACTCTTGATCGTTGACTTAGGCATCAGAGGAGACCATACTAACTTGTCGTCGTCATGTGATTCTTCTATTCTCCTTGCTTGTAGCAACCTAGTTGCCGGAGCCCTTCTTGCACGACAGACTTAGCAATACTAGTATACTGCGACTTGCAGAGCACTTAATAAGATTAGTTGACATCATCTATGGGAACTACATTTTCTTGCTCCTAATGGTTGTATGGGAACTACTTTCAATTTACACCTTTATGGAGATCACTTCTGAGGCCTTTAGGGCGTTGCAGGAAAAGGTAGCATTCTTGTCGGATGAGCTTGCTAGACAGGATGTCGAGAGAAGGACAACCACAAACCGAACCATCCACACTTTCTCCTATCAAAAAGGTGTCGACTGCTCTAAGTGCCATGCTTGAGCATATGGAACAGAGTAGTCACTCTGGCCTAGGCGTGGAGGATTACATAGTAGAGATGGAGGAGTGTTTAAGACACATACAGAAGGGGAAGAACACTCTCTTAGGTGACACAAAGAAAGCCACATGCTCACCTTTCGTGGAAGTAGTGAAAATTGAGTTGTTGTCGACTGAGTTCAAGATGCACCATTTTGAATCATACAATGGGACAATCGACTTGGTTGATCATGTTATGGCTTTCAGAGACTTGATGCTATATGGTGTAGGATATTCCTTAACACCTTGAGAGGGCCAGCTTGGGTATGGTTTTTTGGCTTGAGAAGTGGCTCTATATCCGGGTTTGAAGAGCTAGGTCATGCCTTTTGTGTTTACTTCGTTGGAAAGAGGAGAAAGGTTAAGGTCTTTAAGCACCTTTTTTTAATTGTCCAAAAGCTAATGGAGGCGTTAAGAAGCTGTGTAGTGTTTCAATGTTGCACTTACCGACGTGCTTGAACTGAAAGAAGATGTTCTCATTGCTTTTCAATAGGGTTTGACACCATCTGAGCTGGGCGAAGCAAAGAGTTGACCGCTAGGTAGATAATGATGTAGAGGAGAGCACTTACTTTGTCCCTCAGGATCCACCACCAGTTAGGGTTTAATTACAGATAAGTTGGACAAAGCAAAGATAATGATATTGAGGAGAGAGCAAGTGAGAACTAATCCTTGGGCAGATCTCTGAGCAGATCCTTTCAGGATTCATAAGGAAGAGCACTGACCACGTTCTTATGATGGTCGAATGAATGACTGACTGCCCCTCCCCTACCAGGCAAAATGTTGTTTCCATAACTCCGCACCCTTTAATGTCTCTTGTGTAGAATTGTTGATGGAGATCAAAAACACTAAATAGATTTGATGGCCTGCACCCATGTGATCCAACTCAAGCTGAAAGGGGAACAACAATGCTTATTGCGATTTCCATCGTAACATTAGCTACACTGTGGAGGATTGTAGACAAGTGATAGAGGAGATTGAGGCACTCATAAAAAGAGGATGACTTGCTTGTTATGTTGATGCACGAGGAAGGAGGGGTGATGCACGAGCAGTGCACACCACCTGCCACAGCTAGGCTGATCAAGCGATAACCTCTTGAAGTGATTAAGGTTATCTTTGTGGCCTTGTTATAGGTGGCACCAGTTTGTCAGCACAAAAGATATACATTGGGTAGGTGTATAATGCATGGTTAGGCCTTCTTTGAAGGAGCAACGACGATGGCAGTGTCGATATTGGGACTCCGACGGGTAAGGATTTCCGATGGTTTTCCTTTTCCTTTTCTTTTTCTTTTTGTTTTGTTTTTTTCTGTATCCACCACCACCTCTTTATATAGGGAGCAAAAAATACCCGTTATCCCCTCCGTCCCAATTGCTCCTAAATTTCCAACGATATCATCGACCGTTTCACAAGAAACGGCCATTCGTTACTATGGTCTTCGTTGACCATCTTTCAACATCTCCCCTTAACGGTCCACCTCCCCCCTCTACACACGCCCTCCTTCGGCCGATTGTGCCGATCGCCCTCCCCTTGCGTTCGTCTTCACCGCGTGCCACCCACCCCCCACCCCCTAGTCCCTACATGATCGTCGACCTCTCTCTGTCGTTTCCCTCACGCTCCACCCCGCACAAGCACCCATTGGATCACCTCTGTGCATGCCTAGTCACTCCCGTGCCCGCTTGCGACCGATCGTCGCCGTTTCCAAGACCTTCGAGTAAACCAACTTCGCCCCAACTTTCCCATTTTTCCATAGGTTTGTAAGTACATGATTGTGCAGATATTTTTTTCGTTTGGCTTTATTCTCTTAGTTGCTCGTTTTTAGTTTACACCTGGTGGCCATTCATCTTCATCTTATTATTTTAATCATACATTGAGTTATACTTGAGCACACATTCAGAGAGCATGAATCTTTATTTCATTGCGTTGTCTTCCTGTTTTTTAATGTTTTGGTTATTTTAATCTTATTTGTCTTGGTTATCTCTATTTCATTGCATTGTCTTCATGCATATTTGTTTAAAGTAATAATAGGATTTAGTTAATTATTGTATTGCTAGACTTGGTTGATTAAATATAGAAATTTGGTATTTAATTAAAAAAATAATTGTTGTTCTTATCATTGGTTAATCATAATTATTATTTTTGATATGGTTTTACCAATAAAAAAAAAACTTGTTGTATTCCATTTTAGTAGATTTAACTCCATTTTTCATTATCATCTTATTTGATATTTAATAAAAAAAACTTGTTATTATTTTTGTGATTATTGTATGTTTATCAAATCTCTTGCTCATATTAATAAATAGGTTACATGCTTTATTAAGAGGTTATTATTTCAAATTGAAAATATTACATGATTCAATAGCTGATTAAAATTACATGTTATAAAAACGATTGGAAATTTGCATAATTTCTGGAATTAGATATTAATTAGAAGTCTATTTATGCTATATTAATATTTCTTGTTGGAAATTCCTGTTTATTAGTTGGAAGTTGTGACAGACTTTATTCCTGGAATTAATTTCTTGTCAGAAATTATTTAGAATTTTATTATATATTGCTTATTAATAGATAGTAAGATTTTAAAGTTGGCAAATTGTATTTCATTGTAGATTTGAATTATGGCTACCAAACTGATTACCACCGAATTAGCAAAAGTTGAGAAATTGAATGGGATTAACTATGAGATGTGGCACAGAAAGACTAGTTATGCACTAGTATATGACAATCTAGAACATGTTATTGAATCTAATCCTTTGGAAATAAATGCAGACGTTTCTGAAACGGAAGTTAAAAAATTAGAAAAATGGAAAATAAAAGATAGGAAAGTTAAAAGTCTTATGTTCATGTTTATGGAGGATAGTTTAATAAAGTATTTTGAAACATGCAACACTGTATACACTTTGTGGAATGTCTTGAAGGAGATATGATAAAACAACTGAAATAAACATACAACTTCTCCTTCAAAAATATAATTCTAGCAAAATACTTAAGGAACAAAATGTAGTGGAGCATGTTAATAATATGATTGTCATGGTAAAGGATTTAGCAACTGTAGGAACCCCAATACCTGAAAAACTGCAGATAACAACCATATTAAATAGTTTGCCACATAATTTTGATATGGAAACTACATCTTTAAGGTTAACTTAACATCAACTCACTGAATTACTAGCTAGGTGGGGAACTGAGCAAGAAATTATGGTTAGCTGAAAGTGTCATGAAATCAATCTAGAAGAAGCAAATGTCACTTTTCAGAAGCTAAAGAATGATAGGAATTATAAAAGAAAGAATGGACCAAACAGAAACCAGTACGGTCAAATCAAGCACAAGAAAAGAAAGTACGAGGTTCTTGTCATGTCTGTGGTGAATTTGGTCACTTCAGAGCAAATTATCCAAATAAGGACAGGAAGAAAGACAAGGCCTTGGAACAAAAGAACAAAAAAGTTTTTATGGGAGTTGTTGAATGCAATAATGTTGTAATTCCTAGTTCCAATGATTGGTGGGTGGATTCAGGTGCTACTCGGTACATCTCTAAAACCAAAAAGGGATTGAAATCCTTTAAAGAATTCAGTCTTGGGGAACAACGCATCTATATGGGAAATAACACCTATTTAAATGTGGAAGGTATTGACACTTATCGGTTGGATCTGGGAGACAGCATTATGGTATTGAAGAACGTCCTTTATGCACTTGGCATGAGAGGGAATTTTATCTCCGTGGGCGCTCTAATGAAGAATGGTTGGGAAATGCTGTTTTACAATAAACGTGTGTCCATCAGGAAAGATAAAAAGGTTTTAGTTATGGGAACTTATGTACCTGAACATGATTTATTTAGAATTGCTGTATTCAACAATGAAATAAATGAAATTGATGTAGTTTCTGGTTATTCCTTGTGTTATTTATCTGAATGTGAATTGTGGCATTTGAAATTGGTACATGTTAATAAGTTTAAAATGAATCAAATGATAAAAATGAACATGTTGCCTGATATTAAAGATATGGAATTAGAAAAATGTCAACATTGCTTAATTGAAAAATGACTAATAAACCCTTTGGAATAGGACATAGATTATTAGGCTTAATTCATTCTGATGTGTGTGGTCCATTTAGTGTTAAAACATACAATCATAAGGAATATTTTGTGACTTTTATAGATGATTTTTCTAGGTATGCTTATGTATACTTAATATCTCACAAGATTGAGGTATTAACATGTTTCAAGAAATATAAGCTAGAAGTAGAAAAACAACTTAGAAGAAACATTAAAGTGTTAAGGTCAGATAGAGGTGGGGAATATAATTCTAAGGAATTTAAACTATTTTGTGAAATGCACGAAATTAAAAGGCATACTATAATGCGATATACACCACAATAAAATGGTGTGGCGGAAAGAAAAAACAGAATTCTGATGAATTTTGTTAGATGTATGCTTTCACATTCAGGTCTATCTAAATTTTTTGGAGAGAAACTTTGCTTACAGTAAATCATATATTAAATAAAATATCATCTAAATCGGTACTTAGCATACCTTATGAGTTGTGGACTGGAATTAAACCTAATTTACATTATTTAAGGAAATGAGGATTTATAGCCTATGTGCTTATTCCTGGACAGTTAAGGGATAAGTTGGAACCTAGAATACTTAAATGCAGATTTATAGGTTATTGTGAGAATTCTTTTGGTTATAAATTTTACTATAAAGATATGAGAATCATTGAATATAGAGATGCGACTTTTCTAGAAAATTTAGATGAAAAGGAAGAAAATGAGAAAGAAATGGAACCACTACTTGTAGTGGGCAATGATTATTTCAATAATGTTTAGGAACAAGGCCCTATGGTAGAAGGGGAACAAAATATGGAAAATATAATTGAACCTATGGAAATTGTGGGAGATAATCAAAATGAGTCTATAAACGAAAATGATGAAACTATAAATAGGAATGGAGAACCAGTAGAACCTATTAGCAACAAAAGAATGAGACATCAACCAACATGGATGGATGATTATCATTTCTATTCTTATGACCTTTCTTATTTATTAGTAGATATAGAGGAAAATCACATGAAACCCATGACATATGATGTCATTGAATTTCATGAAAAGACCTATGACTTGAAGCCATGGATGATGAAATTAATTTTATGAAAAGGAATTAAGTATGGGAATCGTGTGGTTTACCTAAAGGAAGAAAGGCCATAGGATGTAAAATGGATATTCCGAAAAAAGTTAAAGGTTGATGGGTCTATTGATAAATATAAGACCTTATTAGTTGCTAAAGGTTATACACAAAAGTCGGGAATTGATTTTCAGGAAATTTATTCACCTATGGCTAAGTTTGCATATGTAAGAATAATATTGGCTATTGTTGCACATTTAGATTTGGAATTACATCAGATGGATGTAAAAAATGCATATGTAAATGAAAATTTGTAGGAAGAAATCTACATGTCACAACTTGAAGGATTTTAGGTAGGAAAACATGAAAATAAAGTATGTTAGCTAAATAGATCAATATATGGTTTGAAACAAGCATCTAAGCAATGATATTGCAAATTTAATGATGTAATTGTCAAGATGAGATTTGTTTCAAATAGATTTGATTATTGTGTATATGTCTGGAAAAATAGGAGCAAGTTTGTGATATTATCATTACATGTGGATGATATTTTGCTCGCCGGAAATGACATTGGCATGTTGAATAAAACAAAGGAAGAACTTAGCTTGAAATTTGAGATGAAGGATATGAGGGAAATATCCTATGTTTTTGGAATTCAGATCCTAAGAGATCGGAAATCTAGAACATCGAGTATAAATCAGGAAAGATATTTACGTACCGTATTAAAAAGGTTTGAATTGAAAAATTGTACTTCGGTCCCTACACCATATGTTTTTGAAAAAAGGTTAATGACCAATGTCTTGGAAAGGGGAAACAACCTTTGAAAGTACCATATGCTTAAGTGGTTGGAAGTTTAATGTATGTAATGTTGTGTACTAGACCTGATTTGATATATTCTGTAAGTTTGGTAAGTAGATACCAAAGCAATCTCGAAACAACACGTTGGGAAGCTATTAAAAGAATAATGAAATACATAAAAGGAACTTTGCACTATAAGCTTACTTATCAAGCGGATGAGCTTGAAGTGTTTGATTATTCTGATGTAGACTTTGGTGGTGACAAAGATAATGGAAAGTCCATATCGGGACATTTGTTCATCTTTGAAAGTGATGTTGTGTCTTGGGGTAGTAAAAAGTAAAGATGTGTAGTCAAATACACACAGAATGCTGAATATGTTGCCTGCAGTACAATAATCACACATGCTGTTTGGATAAAAAGGTTTTTGAATGATTTAAACCTTAATTTGATAAATGGTCTAATAGATATATATTGTGACAACCAAGCTGCAATCTGTCTTATAAATAGTGGTGCTAATAGTTCAAAATGAAAACATATTGAGATACAATATCATTAAATTCGTGATATTGTGGAAAAAGGGGAAATAAAAGTAAGTTATATTTCCACAGATGATATGATTGTTGATCCTTTGACAAAAGGGATTCCAACGGAAAAGTTTATCAAGTTTGTGAACTTGATGGGATTAAAGAATATCTCCATAGGTAATGGAAATAAAGAACATTCTTATAAATAATGAGAATGGAAATGAAAATTTGTACTTTCCATGAATAATGAGAAAAGAAAATAATTTTATACTTCTCATGAAAAATGGAAGTGTATAAAAGAATATAATATTTGGTCTTCGTGACCAAGTGGAAGATGTTGAAAGGTGATTAACGTTCTTGACTTGAAGCGCTTTTAGAAATCACCTTTAGCAATGCTTATTCGGAAGGAGTAGCAACTCCTCATGATGATGCACTGGTTATCTCGACTGCAGTCTTGAACGTGTTGGTAAAGAGGATCCTGGTGGCAGTGGTAGTTCATGTGATATCCTGTATTGGGAACCTTTCTGCAAGTTAGGTTTTAGACTGAACAAACTAAAGCCCATGCTTACACAGCTTGTTAGCTTTAATAATCAGACCACCTCTACTGAGGGAACTATCATACTACCCCTAACGTTGGGCAACGGGGACAAACGAGCAACCACAATGGTGCAATTTGTCATAGTAAAGATTCCAAGTTGTTGTAACATGATCCTGGGATGGCCCACTCTTAACAAACTCCAAGTCACCACTTTAACGTACCATTTGTGTTTGAAGTTCCTGACTACCGTTGGAGTAGGCTATGTTTAGGGCGACCGAAAAGCAGCTAGAGAATGTTATGTAGCCTCCATCAAAGCCAAGCGACTATTGACAGTTACTATATTAATAACATCAGTAGAACGATGTGTAGCAGGCGAGGATAATGGCAGACATGTTGCTGAATGCTTAGCCAAGAGCAGAACCTACAGAAGAGATTGAGGAAGTCAACCTTGGGTCCTAGGTGACACTTAGGAGGCTATAGATTGGTGTAGGTCTCTTGATAGGGGTAAAGTCTGGACTATTAAATTTTCTTTCTGAAAATTTAAATCTTTTTGTATGGTCGGCAGCATATTTGGTAGGTGTTGATCCAAACGTCGCTATGTACAGACTACATGTTGACTTATTTGCTCATCCTAGGTGGCAAAAGAAACGAACACATTCCATGGAGAAGCAACAAGTTGCCCGAGTAGAGGTAGAAAAGCTCCTCTCAATATAGTCCATTAGGGAGGTGTTGTATCCAACTTAGTTAGCAAATGTGGTCCTCGTTGCAAAACCAAATCACAAATGGAGGATGTGTGTCCATTTCACCGACCACACTGTCCAAAGGGAAGTTTTCGCTTGCCTAGCATAGATCAACTTGTCGACAGTGCATCAGGGAAAAAATTGGTTAGCCTCATGGATTTTTTCTTTGGATACAACTTGATCAAGATGCACTCCAACGACAAGAAGAATGCTTTTATAACTGATTAGGGGACCTTTTGCTATCGAGTCATGTCTTTCAGGTTAAAGAATGTAGGCACCACATACCAAAGGAGATGTTTGTTGCACATCTCGGTTGGAATATGGAAGCCTATGTGGATGACATGTTAGTAAAAAGCCTAACCGAGCAAGGGCATGTGGTAGATTTGGCAGAAACATTCACCTGGCTGTAGAAGTATAGGATGATGCTCGACCCAGAGAAATGTGTGTTTGGCGTCCACATCGGAAAATTCCTTGGGTTCATGATCCTCATAGAGGTATAGAGGCAAATCCTGAAAAAATCAAAGCCATTATTGGGATAAGGCCGCCTTGCACAGTAAGGGAGCTATAGAGCTTGGCTGGCTAGATGGCCGCCCTTAACAGGTTCATGTCCTGTTCGACAAACAAATGCTTTCTGTTTTTCCCACTCCTTAAAGAACAGTCCAAGAAAGGTACATGCTTCATTTGGAATGACGAGTGTCAAGTAGCTCTTAAACAAATTATGCAGTACTTAATGACATTGCCACTGCTTTGTACGCCAACCTCGAGTGAGAGGCTAAAGCTATATCTGTCATCTATAGGGAAAGCAATGCTTCAGTGCTTGTGAGCGAGCAACACGGCTAACAGAAACTTGTGTACTATGTTAGCAAGGCTTTACAAGGACCAGAGGTACGACATTTGAGGATAGAGAAATTGGCATATGCAGTAGTGGTGACAGCGAGACGTTTTCGTTCTTATTTTCAATCTCATTCAGTTAATGTGTTGACTGACCAACCTTTACACCAAACACAACACAAATCAGAAACATCAGGGCAGTTGTTGAAGTGGTTGGTAGAGCTTGGTGAGTTTGATATCACCTACCAACCTAGAACGGTGATAAATGTTCAGGCATTGGCAAATTTCGTTGCTGAGCTGACCATCGGGGAGGATGAGTGATCCGAGTAGACGCCACCATGGATGCTACATGTGGACAGGTCGTCTATGTCAGACAGGGCTGGAACAGGAGTCTTGCTGCTTAGCCCAGAAGGTGTATGTTTTGAACATGCTGTTTGGTTAGATTTTCTACCAATGAACAATGTTGCCAAGTACGAAGTACTACTTGGAGGATTGAGAATGGCTAAGGTGCGCAAAGTAGAAAAGTTAGTAGCATACATAGATTCACAGTTGGTAGCCAGTCAACTGAGTGAACAGTTCAAAGTGAGGCATGAATCTGTGATCTAGTACCTATTGGCGGTGAGGCAACTAATACAAAGCTTTGATCACTGTGAGATAGTGTAGACACTAAGAACGGAGAATGTAGAAGCTGATGCCCTATCTTGGCTCACTTCGATTTTCAAAGGCACGAGTGCAAGCATCGTCTTTAAGACACTTGAGGCTCCCAATATTTCTAGACCAATCGTGTACGTAGATGTGGTGATTGCTCCTGATGACTGGTGGACTCATTTGTTGTACTATTTAGAGAAGAGAGTTATATCGAATGAGCAGGTTGAGGTAAAACAGATCATTAGAAGGGTAGCATGGTATTGTATAGTGGACAGATAGTTGTACAGGTGCTTACTTCCTCACCTATTGCTACGGTGTATTAGATCGGTCGAGGGACAATGTGTCTTACGGGAAATACATGAGGGGACATGTGGTAATTAGTCTGGCGTGCGCTCTCTTGCATGTAAAATGTTGCGGTAGGGACATTATTGGCTAGTGATACGAGCCAATGCAAAGGAACCAGTCACACATTAAGATCATTGCCAGAGGTTTTCATCCATATGTCATACACTAGCGATCGAGTTGATCTCGATAGTCTCACCCATACCTTTTGCTAGAGATGTAAATCGGGTCAGGTCGATCTTAGGTTGTGTGGCCCGACCAAGCTTTTGGCTCGACCCAATAGAAGGTCGGGTTGGGCCAGTCTAAGCCTAAGTTGGGTCGCATGCTATGCCATGTCTAAGGCCCAGGTTTATCGATCCTTGTAGACTAGGCCCATTTAGGCCTGGTTGTTGGACCGGGCCTGAGTTAGGCCTGGTTGTTGGATCGGGCCTGAGTTAGGCCAAGTTGGCCAGATTTTCAAGAAAAAAATGTGGAAACATACATCTAGTGCTATACATCTAATTTTGTAAGAACATAAACTACTAGTTGTAGTGGCATTTCATTTTGGGATAGATTAAATAAGAAAAAAGAAAAATACGTAAAATTAACAATTAATAATAAATTAGAAAATTATTTAGAATGTGAGTTCATATTGAAGTGGAAGTAGTCGTTCCTGTTGAAGTGAAGGTTATATAGTGTAAACACAACACCATTTTTACATTACTACAGGAATGTAGGTAGAGTAGGAAATCGGGCCCGACCCATGAAACACGCAGTCCGCCCGGGCCTGTTCGTACAGGCCATGGGCTCGGCACGGCCCATGGCCCGTATGTGGGCCGGGCCGGGTTAGGCCGGTCCATTGGGTCTAGAAAAAAAGTTTAAAATTATTTTTTTTATTAATAAAAAAATATTTGAAATACAACAACTTTTTTACATAAAAATTACAAAAGATATTTACATCATTTGTTTTACATTTCTTTTTCAATTTTTACATCAAGAATTATTCATTTAGGGAGTCTGTTCTGCCTGTTGAAGTTGATGTCGCATCATTGTCTTCTTCTGATTCAGACTTCAAACTCAATCCTTGAAGATGATCAACCGCATCGTACCAATCTTTTAAACAGACGGAGACTTCTACAGACTTCTTTGATAATCTACATCTTTTATCATTTAATACTCTTTTTCCTACAGAAAATGCAGATTCCGATGCCACAGTTGACGTCGGAATCGTTAGTAAATCTTTTGCCATTTTTGCAACTATAGGAAACCTAATAGGTGTAGTAGACCACCACTTTAATATATTTAAGTTATCTATTTCTAAATCACTAAAAGCAATTGGGGATTCTAAATAATTATCTAATTCATTATTTATACTTGATTTTATATATTTTCCCTTCTTTTTATTTAATCTACTCCATAAAGAA
>JAMKQA010078776.1:0-14381 GCA_024699735.1 Posidonia australis
TTTATTTATGGATTTTAACTTTAATTAGGATTTTCACTTATTTACTTGGATTTTTAAATGATTTAATTTCTTTTTACTTAATTAGGGTTTTTGTTTAATTAATTAGGATTTTTATTTGATTAATTAGGATTTTTATTGGATTTTAAGTGGACTTAAGTGGGTTTTATTTGAATTAGGGTTTTTATTTGTTTAATTAGGGTTTTATTGGAATTTATGTTGATTTAATTGGATTTGTTTGATTTCAAGTTTGATTGGGTCAGATTGGGCTAGTGTGGGCTTGTGTAGGCTAGGGTTTTAATGATCGCAACCAGAATATCAACCGGAGGAGCCTGCTGCCAAGTGACTTCAAAATCAGAGTGTCTACAGAAATTATAAGCCAAATCGATTATGGAATCACGTAAACACATAGTAGAGATATCCACAACGAAGGAAAACATGAGACGATGCAATCAAAATCGAAATGCAAGTGTAATCCACAACCAAACATCTCATCCTATTGTGACATTGTGCTCTCTCACTGTTAATGAGCAATCAATCGAAATACCATGATTCTGAGACCATGAACACATTTGGAGCATCGAAAAGGTGAAGGGAGGAGAATACAAGCATCGGGATGGGTTGTGCCCCATGTTCAACGGCTCACAACCTCACATGGGAGAAACAAATCCATCATTGCAAGGCAAAACAAAGGATGCAATCTTAGGCCAAAATGTAGATGAAAATGTAGCAAACAAACAAGAGGCAATCCATGTCACGAAGAAGGCTAATTATGCTAGAATGGCTTACCTGTGTTGTGACTTGGTTGTCCTTCCCTCCCAGCGTTGGGCTTGCAACGGTTGTCTTCTTTGCGTATGGCAACTCGATCACAATGGAGGTAATGGCTTGGCAATTTCGATGTAGAGGATGCTTGGTTAGTGCTTGCTATGGTGTTGGAGGAAGGTCGCTATGGCTGTGTGGTGTTGGGTGCTCGACTATGGTTGAGGTGGCATAAGATGGTGAGATTGTAGTGGAGCGGTGTTGCCTTGCAATGGTTGTGCATTGGCTCATGGCAAGGTAGTGAGCTTCCAGAGGCTAAGATTGGCATCCATGTGGCAACCTCATCATCGATGAGGTGGAGGTCGTTTTATAGGAAGCTTGGTTGCATGGACATTGTTGTTTTCTAATTGAATTTTAAATAAATGCTTGGATTGAATTGATGGGATTTGATTGAAGTTTAAATCTTGAATGAGGAGCATTATGGTTCAAACACACCTAGATCTATGACAACCAATGAGAAGCAAGAACTAGGTGTCTAACATGTGATTGGACAACTCAGTCGTTAGCAGCAGTTATTGATATAGGGCACCGTGCACTATGTTTTCACACATGGAATACACGTCAGTAAAACACGTCAATGATATGCATTGATGTTACACGTTAGACCTACTATAGGGCTTGTTTACTCAATCTTGGGCCTGTTTCTTGAGTATTTGACCATTAATTGGGCTCAGGATGTCTAAGGCTGGTGGTTTTGAATAGGTTTATGGAAGTGGATGGGTTTATGGTGTTAGGACAAGTTTATGATTCTAGGTAGTGTTTCATCACAGCTGAAGCAAGCTTTTTCGGACGAGTCTGCCAACAAATAATCTCAAAATCAAGGTGTCTATAGACAGTGGTACCTTGGACAAGGCTAGGAAGGGGATATAGTTCGAGTTGGATTAAGTGTTTCTATGGGAGTTTCAATAAGTTGAAGGCTTGTTTGTATTAACCCTCGAGTTGGCCTTGCTATCTAGATGTAGTGGTTTCTCTAGGAGTAGTGTTGGATTGGGAGGAGTTCTATAGCAGTTTGGCATCGTAGTGACTTATGATTCACACTAGTTGAAGAACTACCTAACTCATTGTAGACACCCCCGATTTCATAGTCAGTTATTGATGGACTCTTCTGGAAGGATGCTCTGGTTGCGACAGACTAAATTCAACCCTTGAAACTGGTTATACACCCTAAAATAACCCCCAGAACCCATTTCACACCATAAACCCACTAAAATTCCCCAAGTTTATCCACCAAGCCATAAACTATTCCAAACCTAACCTAGGCACAAATCCAAACACTAACTAAACTCACCCAACCAATAACCCACAAGCCCAAAACCTCCCAACTAGCCCAAACCCATAATTTCATCTAAAACCTTAGTAGACCAACCAATACTCCAAACCAAGCCTAAACATTAGTTACACCTTAAACCCAAGCCCTTAAGCCCAACAACCAGCCTATTCTCCTCTATACATGGATCTTTAAGTATTTCTGTTATTGGGTTTGTTGTAGAAAACTCTAGAAGATCATGACTGTAACAACTAGATTCCTCTTGTAACAACCTTGATTCTTCTCTATATGTCTTTCTTCTATGTGTCTTGGAGGGGAAAAAAAATCCTTCTTTCCAGTGGCGTGACAACCACAGCCACTTCCCTCGTCACCCATCCTTCACAACCATAGCACCAGTCATCCTCCTCTCCTCCACAACCAACAAGCCTGCATCCCCAGCCTATGCCTACTTGAGACCTAGGAGAGAGAAGAAGAATATGTAGAAGAGAGAGATAGTCACACCTGAGAGAACCCAACGCCACTTCCGATCATTCGCCCTCTCTTCTACCCTCAGCCTCTCTTGGCATTCTCCAGTCATCGTCATGGTCCTCTAAGTTCCGCTTGACATTCACACACATCCAACCACCACAGCCTCCATCCTTCCTTCGTCCAGACCTCCACATTGAACCCATGCAGTTGAGGAGAGAGAGGAAGAGAACGTAGAGAGAACCTAACACCCCTACTGTCCGTTCTCTCCTCTAGCCCTAACTCTTTTCCTCTGATTCACAGCCCTCCTCAATCCGTCTACCCTTCTTCATCTGGTCCATGCCTTCCTGAACCCATGCAAAGAGACAGAAGCACGTAGAGAGAGAGAGAAGAGCATTAGAGACACCAACACCACCAGCCATCCATCCCCTCTTCTAGATCCTTCCTTTTTCTTCCAGTCAACAACCTTCCTCGACCTCTCTCTCCTCCGTATGCGCCGTAGCCCTTTTCTCCTCCTGCAGTGGCTACCATCATCACCAACCCATCATTGCTGCACCACTCCTTCCGACCAGCCAACACAACCATCACCCATCAGCACACCCACTTTATGACTCTATATCAACCACATCGTGCCCACCTCAACTTAGAGCATCCCCAACAACGTTCCCAGCTTCCCCCGCACACTCACCTAGCTGTCCGAGCCCTCCAGCCGACTAAACTAACACCTTCGACCATGCAACAGTAACCTAGACGCCCATGAGTACCATGCTATCCCGACACACCTTCCTCAGTCTTGGACCCTCCTCCTCAGGCCAGCATTGGCTGCCCAAGTCCTTGAGTTGAGGCCCAGTGGAATCCCTTGGTCGAGCATCGAACTCGTCGATCGTCCTAACTACTCGAGCACCCATCGAGTGCTCCTCACCACGCATAGCAGCCAAGTTCTCAAATCATCCATCCACCATCTCCGCTCAACAACCAAGCATCTCCCAACCTCAAGCAACCCTTGCCGAGCACCTCGCAGCTGCCAAGCGTCACTCGCTGGAGACCCAACCACCAGGAGGGACAACTGTATCACAGGTATGCTACTTCTCCCGTGATTTGTCTCTTGCTGTCTTTCCACATCTGCATAACCTTTTTATTTAGGCTGTCTCTTGTAAGAATTATCTGTGAATGCTCATATACATCCATTCATGCATCAATGTGGTGTTGTCCTTGCCGTTTACCCTCCCTTGCATTGCATTTCTAGCATGTTTCTTGTATGAATATTTAGCACTTGCCTATTATGCATCCATTCATGCATCCATATGGTGTTGTCCATGCTATGTTTTCCTCCTTTGCATTGAGCTTTAGTGTATTTTCTTGTATGGATTATCTGTAACGTCTCACATTTTCCATAATAATTTAAAATAAATTAAATTACAGGAAAATTAAGGACAAACAGAAAATATCTAACTCTTAGTAACTTGTGTGTATGGCTAGGAGACTCCAGACTATATGCCCTACGCTAAACTTCTGCATGCCAGTACTTACAAACTAAAAACACGAGGAAAACGTATGAGCGACAAAAGTCACCTAGTACGTACCCCAAGAAAAATGGTAGGAAAATGAAATCATAATTAATTTTTCCTTTAAATTCTTTTCGCAAACTGTTTCTCAAAACTTCTCAAACCAGACCCCACACAAGCCAAAACCTCAACTAGGGCTCTCTTAGCCCAAAACCAATAGTAAAGGTCAATGGCCAAAATCACATACAGTGAGTTAGGAAATCCGACGCCAGGCAACCAAATTCTGGCCACACGTAGTTTGCCGAGGATCGACCATGACGTTCTACACTGCCATGGTGACGACCACCCTATGTAGGAGCATTCACTATTCCATGATTTTCCCTCTCTGGAGAACCATCAACTCCTGCAATTGAGTCTTGAGCTCTCACAACTCCACTAGCGTCATGCGATAAGGAGGCTTCAACACAACATCAAAACCAGGGTAGATCAATCGAGAACTCTACTTCCCTATGAAGTGGCATACCAAGCAGATCGTCAAGGAAAATGTTGGGATATTCACACACCACAATGATGTTGTGAACACCTAACTCAGGAGAAGTGGAGGTAACTATACTGCTAGATACCCCACGCAACCCCTAACCAAAGACTTATAAGCCTTCATAGCATAAATGACAAGCTTAGGCTCACCCTGACACCCGCCTTGCACAAAGAAAGACCCATCCTCAAGAGACCCAAAATAAACTCTCCTCTGAGCACAGTCGATCAAAGCAGACTGCTACGCCAACCAGTCCATGTTGAGTATCACATCGTACTCCTGCATGTCCATCACGATCAAGCTAACGTCAAGCTCTTTGCCATTCAGCATCAAGTCGACAGACCGCAGATATCTCCATGCCAAACTGTGCTCCCCCAACGACGCCACCACGCTAAGATGAAAGGCCAGTCTAGTTGGTCTCTCTCCTAACTCCACCATGAAAGACTCAGAGATGAAGGAGAAAGAACTCCTTGAGTCAAACAACAATTTGGCCATCTGGCCAATCACAATAAAAGAACCTGATGACCAAACAAACAGCACCACACATCCATACAATCAGGCAGATGTCCAGATTACAAGGAGATTACAACAAATCTCAGAGGATTATAGAACCAACTAATCATACTTATCCTCAAGAAATCTCTCAAAGACCCAGCGCTTGGAGCTGTAATTGTAAGCACCCGTCCCTTAGTCGGCTACTGTGGTGTGCTTCCTGTCTTCTTAGACAGTTCTGGACAGGATCTCTGAACATGTCCTGCATTCCCACAATTATAGCACACCATTGGAGTTGAGGTCCGCCTAGGTTAGGAACAATATGTAGCGATATGGCCCACCTGACCACTGTTGAAGCACTAGTTTCCACTGGGAGCACTGGACCTTATCTGACTGAGGCCAACTCCGTTACCCCCAGCAAAACTCTGTCGGCCCCTAGAGGAAACACTAGACCTCGCCTTCTGCTTCTTCTCAGGGTTACCCGAATTATTGGCATTTGGAGGACCGGAGAAAGAAAACCGGAAGGTAAAAGAAGACTTACCCTTCCCTTTGCGATGACTCTCTAGAAACTTCTAATGCTCTGCCTTGAAGCGATAAGTCCTCCCAACCATGTCCTCCATAGTCTGGCAACGACAGCCCATCACCTTCACTTATAGCCCTAGGTTCAAGCTGTTTAGAAACCTCTGCGCCTGCCCCTCCTCATACTCATAAGCAGGAGCAAAGCGTTCCAATTGGCCAAACTCAGTCTCATACTCGAACATCGACATTGTGCCTTGCTCCAGACTTCATAAATCTCGACGAAGCTACTCATTTACATGAGCAATAAAATACTTGTCATAGAAGGCCATCTTAAAATCCTTCCACTGGATGCTAACAGTGACTGAGTCTGGGAACTTCAGCCACCTCATAAACTTGCACCACCTATCTGCCTCGCCATCCAATAGATAGGTCGCCAGCCGCACCCAATGCTCTTCTGGGCACGCCATGCTCTCTAGCATCTTTACCACCTTCTCCAGCCAGACCTCGCTCTCCTCAGCATTGACCTTGCCCTTGAACGACGGTGAATGAAGCTTCGTGAACTGGTTCAGCCACGGGTCACCCGACGACTTACTAGCACTACTTTTGCTAAACGCGTGAGAGATCCCGTGTGCCAAACTCCTCAATTCCGTATGAACCGCCTTCCATCCGCCTACGTCCTCTTGGGGCTTTGTTTCCTTGGCAGGGGCCTTGCCCTTACAACCATGAAGAGGCATCCTGTTGGAGAAAGGTAAAGTACCTGCACCACAGACAAAGCAACAACCAGAAAACTATGAAGAAATTAGGTGCAGACTCTACCATGCATGCAAAACCTATGGAGTCCTTAGACTGGACACCCTAGGTGTAGTGCAGCCTAGTGAACCTGGAGCTCTGATATCGACTGTAACGCCCCACATTTTCCATAATAATTTAAAACAAATTAAATTATGGGAATATTAAACCAAACAGAAAATATCAAATTACTAGGAACCTGTGTGTGCAGCTAGGAGACTTTAGACTATATGCACTACGCTAAATCTCTGCATGCCTGCACCTGTAAATCAAAAACATGAGAAAAATGCATGAGAGACAGAAGTCACCTAGTACGCACTCCAAGAAAAACGATAGGAAAACAAAATCATAAATAATTTTTCCTTTAAATTCTTTTACAAACCGTTTCTCAAAACTTTTCAAACTAGGCCCCACACCAGTCAAAACCTCAATTGGGGCTTTACTAGCCGAAAACTACCAACAAAGGCCCTCAATGGTCAAAACCACACACAATGAGTCAGGAAGCCTGAAGCTAGGCAACCAAACTCTGGCCACATGCAGTTTGTTGAGGAGTGACCATGGCATTCTACACTGCCATGGTGACGGCCACCCTGTGCAGGAGCATTCATCGTCCCGTGATTCTTCCTCTCTAGAGAACCCTAAAAAAGACAACCCCTCCCTGAGAAGGCTGTTCTGTCTCTCAGGACGTTACCAGCTACAGGGTACGTGTCTCACTAGTACTGGCCACCACAGGGTACGCTTCCTCAAGGCGTCCTCTACATAAGGTGCTTATGAGGGAGTGCCATACCTCCACATCCAACGACACCCGAGCCTTAGTGCTCACAGCGACAATAGGAGTATCATACCTCCCCGTCATGCCACAAAACACCTCAACTCGTGGACCACAACCCTAGTCTCGAGACGACAGTCAAGGAGTCTCATACTTGCATGACCTGACGCCCCTCAGCCTCAGGTATCTCGACCCCCAACATTGACCAGGGAGTCGCATTTGACCACCCGAGAATGTCATCACATTCCCTGGTCCTGACGACACGATCCCACACTGTCTCAGCCCGCACACAGATAACTAGGAAAACCATTTTCCAAATCCGCCAACTCATTTCTTTGAAATCATTTTTAAACCATTTTCATATCTTTGAAAACTCTTCCAAAACCTTGGCAAAATGGCTTATCAGGTATCACGACGGACCACCACTGACGACCCACAATCCCATATCAATGGGACAAAACAAACCAATCCAGAAAACCATCGAAAGTCAGATTTTTATAACATATTTGGGTCCTAGTTCGGCATGTTGAAAAACAGGCTCGGTATGCCAAAATCCACTGATTCGGCATGCCATTCTGTCTCTGGTATACCGAAATTCACTGGATTGGTCGACCGGATGGATTTAGCAGGTCGAATTGACTGGAGGACCAAAACTGTCAGAAAAATGATGTGCCGAACGGATTCGATATACCGAAATTCACTGATTCAGTATGCCGTTTCCACTTCGGTATGTCGAATTCTACAAATCCTAGAAAACAGCCCAAAACCCTACTATTCAAAATCAACCAACTGGGATCAACAATCGGACCCCCAAAACCAACACCAAAAATCATGCATAAAACATAAGATGTAGACCCTTGAGTCTACTCCAAATCCCAACAAATAAAACCAAAAACCATTCACCATGCATCAAGATATAAAATCGCAAAGACATAAGGGTCAAAATGACTCAAAACGCAACCATTGGCATAAATGACCATAAATCCACCATAAATTCTCATAAATTCACAATAAATTCTAGGAATGTAAATTTACCTAGATTTCATGCAATCCTATCAATTTCTACCATTTTCATGCTCTCTATTACAGAGGTTGGAGATGCGTACTTGAGAAACATGCGTCGGCGATCCTCTAGCCAACACCGACGACCACAACCCTCATTGGGGCACACACGACCACAGGAGCACACCACCCGAGCTCCACACACCGCCACGAGCCACCACACGCCTCCATTGTCCCTTGAGCACACCGAATAGAGGAGGGGGACGCAGGGGAGGAGGTACAGGGGAGGGAGAGTGAAAGAGAGAAAGAGAGAGACGATAAGGAGGTGGAGTGAGATGGGTGGAGGGAGAGAATGAGTGGAAGGAGAGGAAGAAGAAGAGAAGTGGCATGCTCAGGACAGGAAGACACACGGAGAAGGAGAGGAGGAGGGCAAGGTTGAGCTAGTCGGTTGCGCGTATGGGCTTATAAAGCCATGCAAGGTGGTAGCTAAGCGAGTGCACAACTGCGCATCCCGCCTACCATAAGCCACGTGAGCTCACCAACTCACACCACCAACTCGCTCTCACCAACCGACCCATGAACATGGGCCCCATACGGACCCACACCCTGGCCCCACATGCATAGTGCCACAATGTACAGTGGCAAATCACGCACAGGGACAAGCAATAGAAGCCGACTCACAAGGCCCAAGCCCAAAAGCACAAATCCACACAACGGGCCTTGGAACATTAACACCCGTTCAGGAATAAAATTCATAAAAATGTAACTAATTACAAAATGAATTTTACGGGTGTTACATTATCACTGTTTACCCATCTTTCTTCAACCATGCATCCATGCAATTGCATCACACATGTGTAGCCGACGATGGGTCTGGATGACAAGCTTAGGCCTGACAGCCAATGAGCATGCTTGCAACCTCCACTGGCACATCATCACTATCTTCTTTTTTCTCCAAGTTCTCCCAAATGTCCACTTGATGCTCCTAGTTGCCTAAATGGTTGGTCGAGCTCATGGCTTTCAGCGAGGTGCGAGGAACTGAGCATAGCGCAACTGAGCTCAAATTTACACTAACTCTCAATCCAAACATATCATCCTAGCATGGCATCTTGTATCTCGCCTTAAGACGCACATTACCTTAGCATTAATTGCCTACATTGGCTAATTTTCAAGCGAGTCAAACCAAGGAAGACCAATTCTTAGGTGTGTGGGGGTGTCTAATAACTTTCCCACACATAACAGGAGTCGTTATCCTTTCTCTAACATGCAATGGCCGAAATGTCACATCTATAGGCACAGATTTTTATACTTTACTCACATTTCACATGTTTTATCACATTTATTTTTCATTTTGGTTTTCCTCATCTTTCCGATTTAAATGATTAGGTGGCTACTCCATTTTCTTATTTCCTTATCCTTCTTCAATTTATTTTGGTATTTTCGAGTTAATGTATCCTTCCTTGAATTCACCATATTCACCGTGACCGTATTTGTAACGACCCCCAAGTCGCTACCACTAAACCTAGCTACAAATTTTCATTTAATTATTTGTTTTATCTTTATTATTAACCAATAATTACACTAAAGATGTAGCTAAGGCTAGGTACTCTCAATAGGAAATAAAACTAATAAGCAATAGAAATAAACTAAACTAACACTCACCTGGATCCCTGATGTGTGGTGGCGTGACTCCTTGTATATGCACTAGCAACCAACAATTACTATCTTGCACCTGCCAAAAACACATAAAACAAAGCACACGTGAGAGACCACTCAACGGTCACCTAGTACGCACCCCACCTACAACTCGGCAACCTATGCCGAGTGCAACCAACCACAAGCATCACACCTGGATGCCGACAAACCAAAAGGGTAATCTACCGACACTTAGAACAACAAGCATTGGCATCCCTCTCGGACGTCGCAACACCAAGCCAGGAAGTCTACCATTACCCAGCAAGCCACAAAATCACAAAACCATGCCTTTAAAACCATTTTTTTCTTTTACCTTTCAAAACCACATGCGTGCACTTTTAAAACCTTTTATGCATGTCCGAGAAAGCTACTCTCACCATCTCAAGCCCAAAACAACACCAAAAGCACAACTACAGAGACTCTGCTCTGTACAATATGGTTCCCTCTAGACCCAAACACACACCAAGCCACGAAGTCTCTGCTCCCAAAACAACGAAGCCATTGCTCCCAAACACTGCGCTTCAACAGGCGCCAAAACAACGGCCTCTAATAGGCCCAGAGCCTAATTTTCCCAACCAGGACTCCGCACAAACACAAGCATAGTGTGTTGAACTGTCCAGCACCAAGCAGACAACATTGGCCACAAGTAATCCACTAAGGAGTGACCATAGTGTCGGCACTGCCAGGGTGTGGCACCCTGTGCAGGAGCTAACCACCGTCTCGTGATGCTCCCTCTCTAGAGAACCCTCAACAAAGCCAACCCTTCCTTGGGAAGGCAGTCCTATCTCTCAGGACGCTACCAGCTATAGGGCACGTGTCCCACCTGCACTGGCCAACACAGGGTATGCCTCCTCACGGTGCCTTCCACACGGTGCTCAGGAAGGAGTCTCATACCTCCACACCCGACAACACCTGAGTCTCAGTACTCACAGCGGCAGCAGGAGTATCATACCTCCCCATCATGCCACAAAATACCTCAACCCACAATCCACAACCCTAGCCTCGAAACGACAGTCAAGGAGTATCACACCTCCAAGACCCGATGAATCTCAGCCTCAAGTATCTTGGCCCCCAACGCAACCAGAAAACACCGAAAAACTCTTTCAAAAATCATTTTCAAATATGTAATTTTATCTTTCCAAAACTCTCCTTAGGAAAACCTTTTCAAAATCATTAAATGTCCTTTAAAACTCAAGCAACATTGTGCCCAATAGTGGCACAAAAACCAAAGGCCGAGAAACCACAAACAAAACACAGCCCTCTCCTGTCCGGCCCAGGTAGAAGCACCTTAGGAGCGTTTGACTTCACGAGCACCACACTCTACCCACGACCACAACCCAAGAAAACACCAACAGCAAAGCGAACACAACCAAAACTCACACACTCTGGCGTCAAGCGTAAGACACCTACTGGCTTGTGTCCCTTGGGAGCACAGCTATATCGGCTAAAACACCTAGAACAGTGCCACTGAATACTCCATTCAGTGCACCGCACACAAAACCACACAAATCCTAGACTTAGGGACACTATCATTATCACTAAAGCCCAGTCTAAACCATATAGGGAAAGAATCTACTATTTCTAAATCGTTTCATCTTTTATTCTACCCATACCCTAGGTGGAATCTTGCTAATTCGATTTTAGGCAAACCCTAGATCATTCTAATGATTATCCTAATCATTTATGCCATTATATTTATCCCCCCCAAGATTAATATATATATATATATGTATATACATGTATATATACTTGTATATATACATATATATATATATATATATATTTATGTATATATACATATATATATGACAGGATCGGTGCATGAGTAACTTAGATCAAATAAAGTACACGTAAAACAATACAAGAACAATATTTAAACAGTATATAGAGACACAGAGTTCAGTAATCAGAGTTATGCACAATAGAACACAGAAAGTTTAATATTCAAAAACTTGTACATATACTTACAAAGCTGGTTTATAGCTTGCACACGGAGTACACTTAGAGAGAGAGAGCACAGAGAGAGAAAGCACAGAGAGAGAGAGCACAAAGAGAGAAAGCACAGAGAGAGAGAGCTAGCTAACACTTATGGAGTTCTGTCTACAACCGCTTTCCTTCAACAAGGAAGATACAACTCCTTATATAGAAAAATAAGAGGACAAACGACAAAGATGATAACACATGCACTCGCAAGTGGATTCGCGAATCAGATATGAGTGGGCAGCTTTCCGTCACTTCATCTTTTGCTTTGTGTCATATCATCTTTTGCTTTGCATCGTGTCATTTCATCTTTTGCTTTGCATCGTGCAATAGCCAAAATGTCAATTCCTCCTTTTTCAGAGCATCGTGCAACTTGCTTTTTCCAACAAGTGTCTTTGAGCAACAAAGATAAGTGGTGGAAATGCTTTTGCTTTTATCATGCAGTCTTTATGTCATTTCATCGCTCCATCGTGTGATAGTGCGGTAGCAGACTTTATCTTTCCGTCATTTCTCTTTTTTGAAGAGATTCTTTTGTTCAGTCTTTCCATCATTGCGGTTGCGTCTTTACATTGGATGAGCCACGTGCTCAGGGTGAGTCATGTGCTCATGTTGTGGAGTGCCTTGTCATCAAAAGGATAGTCTTCGATCCCATAGCAGATATCTTCATTGGCATATAGATCAGTGAATCTTGATGAGGAAGATGATGACGAAGCGGTTGGGTCTAGAGTCATAATGCTGTTGAGTTCTTCGAAAACCATGAGCTTAAGCTGGTTTTCGGATGCATTAGGGTGACTCAATTGAATTTTTTGGGTTGATTCGTGGTTCAGTTGGCAAAATTTTTCTGCTGGGGTAATCATAGGCTTAGTGGAGCCAGTTAATAAGGATATTGCCCTCTTCTGTTGCACATTTATGAGACTATATTTGTCCCACCATTTGACATATATTATTCTGTCCAGGAAATATTCTGGGGTATTTAAGTCGGATATAATCCAGTCCCATCTTAGAATCCATGGGACACCATATTTGATAAACAGGCTATATAACTCCTTGTCAGATTGTACAGCTTTTTTCAGCTGCTCAGGGAGAATGCCAATAGTAGGGCCATATTTTCTCCAAAATGATATATAAAACCAATTTGGTTTATTACTTTGATAATTAAATCTAATAAACCAAGAATGTTTCATTTGGCTATTTTGTACTAGGAGAATATTTTCCCATGCGGACTGATAGTCCCAATAATTGTAATATTTAGGTCCTGAAAAATTAGGATCTTTAAATTTTTTCAAATAGTTGGGATTATGAGATTTATCCCAGTCTTCCAGGAATATTACCTTTTCAATAGTGATTTTTGAGAATGCAAATTCATTTCTATTTTTCCCTTTGTAATTGTGCTGTATTTTAGCACTATTAGTTTCGAGAAGTATTTTCTCGTAGTATCGAGGGTTTTTCCCCATCATAGTAGAGATATAGTTATATTTTTCTGGCAAGTATTTTGCCACTATATTTATAAGGTATGTGTTAAAATCCTTGGATTCAAGGATTACCACATGAACAGTAGTTTTTTCCGCATATGGTCCCTTATTCTGAGGATCAATAACCATTTTCTCCTCATTATGAGCCTCTTGCTTTATTAGTGGGATTTTACCCTGTTTTTCAATCTTCACTTCTTTTTCCTTCTACAACCTTCCTCTGGTGTTAGGCGCCATTTCCCTGCAAAAATTCTCGGGACAGAAAGTCAGGCAAATAATTATTTTCGCCTTTTATAAATTCTATATCAAAATCAAATACAGAAAGTATGGCCTGCCATCTAACGAAGATTTGCTTAGAAGCAAGATTCTTAACGTCTTTTTCAAGGACATACTTAGCAGATTTACAATCAATTCTTAAAAGAAATTTTTTATTGAGCAGATCACCTTGAAATTTGGTGTTAACAAGGACAATAGCAAGTATTTCATTTTTAATTGTGGAGTATTTTTCTTGGGTGGTATTCCAAACTCCAGATGTGTATCTAACTAATAATTCATTATTGTTATCTTTTTGTTTTAATATTCCTCCATAACCTTTGTCAGAAGCGTCAGATTCAATTATTTTGAAGGCATTCAAATCTACAATATTAAGACATGAAGGAATTTAATTTTTTCTTTTATCTTTTTGACTGTCTCTGTATGAAGAGATGTCCAATCAGAAGGATTCTTTTTTAGCCTATTGGATAGAATTTTCTTTTCTGTGTCTAAATTTTTGTAAATGTCTAAGACATAGTTTAAACATCCTAAAAATCTCTGTAATTGTTTCTTTTCTTTTAATTCATTCGGGAATTTATCAGCAAACATAATGACTCTGTTTATAGGTGATATTGTTCCTAGATTAATTTTAAAACCTAAGAATTGAATTGATGTCTAAAACATTTTGATCTTTTTTGCAGATATAATAAGACCATTATTTTTAACGGCGGAAAAGAAGATTCTTAAATGTTTCCAGTGTTCATCAATGGTTTTTGAAAAAATTAAAACATCATCAATATAAACGATGCTAAATGAAATATAAGAG
>JAMKQA010078777.1:0-11455 GCA_024699735.1 Posidonia australis
CCTATGTGGGCCTTGTGGGCCCCCATGGGCCCAATTGGGCTTTAATGGGCCCAAATGCATTAAATGGGCCCAAATAGGTTAAATGGGCCTTGTGTGTTCAATTCGGGCTTGATGGGCTTCGTGGGCCTCCATGGGCCTAAGTGGGTTTCCATGAATCAAAAGGGCCTTGATAGGGTTAGAGCTCAGCCACTACATCCTCATCCTGCAAAATTAGAAATTTGAGGTGTCTACACCCCACTTTAAAAGAAATCCTAGATCCACCACTAAATGTAATCCTATCTCTAGTGGAAGAAAACTCTTCTCTTGTCGATCTTCGACATCCCATACATTCAGACTAAGGATACATTTAATTGCATGGTACAAGTTAGATCCTGTATTTTTCTTAGAAGCTAGTTTTTGAAGTCATTTTTAAAACCTGGCTTCTACCATATGTGTAGCATCTTGTATGGTAAAAATGTGAACATGTACATTCTAGATTTTAACATTAATGTAAATAAACCCATTTATCCTTATTCTAACCATAAAATACTTGAAACTTTCCAGGATAATTTGGAGAAAAGAACAAGATTCGTAGTTTCTGATAAAAGCAGTCAAACACCACCATTTACAGAATTTGTGTTTAATGCCTAACTTTCATGTGACTTCTACTAGAAATTGTATTCTAATGTCTTTTTTTGTTAACGATTGAGATAGTAAGAGGTGACTTTTTATGCATGTCCTAGGATTCGAACCTGAGACCTGTGGCGAGTTTAGAGTTCTCTCAGCCACTGTGATAATGAGACATTGTCTATTTGTATTCTAATGTCTTGTTTGGAATAACTTTTGATTATTTTTAGTTTCTTCAAGAATCTATATTCCAAAAGTTGACTAAAAGTTAAACCAAATGCATCCGAAGTTTGCCCACGACACCAACCTCCTCAGGGGCCTCAGGGACTAAGTGGGCTCCAACATGATCACCATATGAACTCAAGAAAACCATCATCATTAGACCAAAGTTTATAGCAATCAGAGTATAAGACTCCAACAATGATCGATGATCAGTCACCAACGGGCTTAGATCTGATCTAGGTTGAGGGAGGTTATGAGCGTGAGTTCCACGTTCTAAGAGAACAAATCATGGCAGATCAGAAGGATGACATCAAGAGGAGACACTCCGGTGAGTGCAAAACTAGTAATCTTGTGGTGTTTCTTGTCTTGCTCTGCCATTTTTCCATTATTTTTGGTTCTTTAATTTTTTTTGAATGATAGTATAATTAGTTATTAATTTAAAAAAGATAACTAGGCATCGGATACCATTCACATTGTGGTGCCACCAGTTCCTTTTCCTAGATGGAAAATAACTAGTTTGTTTTGTCCATAATTAGGCATCAGATTTCCACCCAAAGTCGTTTCATCCGTATTTTTGGACTCTTTTTGTTTGGTCAGTGAATGATTTATTTATTTCATTAGTTGCGTTTGGAAGAACTTTGACAACTTTTAAGCCACCACCTTATGGTTTTGTTTGGTTCGCAGTTTTAGTATTTAGGAGGAGTTCATAGAAGAACAAAGGAATTTCTCTTAAATTTTGTGTGTGTTTGGATCTACTACTTGGTAACATTGGATGTTGTATCCCATGACATTTAAACTGATTATATTCTAATCTATCTCAACTGTTAACAAAAAAAATATGAGAGAAGTTGGAAAACACTCAAAAGTCACCCCAAATGAATCAGTGAACTGCCACTTCTAGGAAAAGTTACTGCCTTTTAGATCTTGAAAATGAACCTATATTTAGAAGTAAGGTTTTCTTTGCTTCTAGCAGAAGTTGACATTTAAGGTAGCAAAATTCTCAAACTACTCTACGCCTTTTTTAATTATTATGGTAAATATCCATCAAAATCAAAACCAACCTCCTCCTGTTCCATTTCGCTTTCCTATCCTACTCATCCATCAGTGAACCCTTCCCCTTTTCCTTCCTTCCCTTCTCTTTTCCTGTCAAAGCGGTGAATATCCATCGACAAACCCCTTCTCCTTTCCCTTTCCAGTTGAAGTAGCGAACATCCACCAAACATCCTCCCTCTCTTACTCTCTTACTCTCTCACTCCTCCTTCCACCAGATGCCCTCTTACTCTCACCTCTGATCTGTCCTTCCCCCTTCCCCTCTCTTGCCCCTCCTTTCACCAAGCAACGACGAGAACATCCAGCGACGACAGGACGAGAGGCTTTCATTGTGGCAACACAGACATCTATAAATATCATCTCCACGGTCAAGGAGAAGGAAAGGAAAGGGAAGGTAGATGTTCGTCATTTCGATTGGAGGCGTGTGTGTGTGTGTGTAATCAACAAACTATTTCTTGAAGGGTATTTTTATCTTTTGACACAAACAATAACTTAGAATCTAGAAGGAGTGTTTATTTTACTAAACAAGTTTCTCCTATTTTTCATAAAAGTTGACTTTTGTAAAAATATCAGAAGTTGTCTTCTAATAAATGAACCAAAAACTAATTATTCCCTTTAGCCACCCCAAACGCATACGTATTTGGTTGTTTTGGTAATAGTTGGACTCCTTCTTGACCAAGAAAGAGAAGAAATTGTGGAAGTATAACTCCTGTAAAAATGTGGGAATGCCGATACCTAGGAATTGAGGAAGTTTGATTACATTTGTTTTATATCTCATAAATTCTTGCAAATTAAGCAAAATATTTGCAATTCTGGAATTCAAACAAACAATTATTGTGTTTCAACTACATCAAATGGAGTCCAAATTCTAAGATTTTGAATTCCTACCGGAATTAGAATTCCAACAAAGAGGTTGGAATTATCAAACATGATCTCATATAAGTACAAACCAAAAACCGTTTCCATGTCGAAAATGAACTCTCTCAACCACACCTTAAATATCATGGTGCCAAAACATGAAGTATTTAGCTCTAGTCGATTATCTCTTCATTTTTTTTAAACAAAAAAAAACAGAATGTAAATGAAGAGGATTTTGAGTAGTCCTAATATATAATGGGAATGAAGTGCTACCATGGAATTCATCAGGCTCAAGAGGGTTGCTAGGAATCTACCAAGTGTTCGTTCTGTTGAATCTGCCAAGAAAATAAAGAGGAAGATTTCAGCTATTATTGACAATATAATAGAATGTTTGATCGAGATTGAATGGGCGTACAACCTGCTTCATGTCATAGGAGCATGGTTAAGCTCCTTAATGAGACATGTTACTGTTGGTAATATTCCATGATACTTATTCTTCCTTGATCGTATTGCACGGTAGCTATTAGCTAGTAGAGTAGAAAATCAATCCCATCAGTGCAGTAAGATGGAAGTAGAAGCGCTGTTTTGGAGATGGAAAATACTCGGACAAAAATTAGATGTATTCCAAGAAACTCAAGTAGATGAGTTCGTGGGGGAATTGTAGTTACGTAATTTCCACCAAGGTTTCTAACCCTGATGTCAACAAAAATACTACTTATAAATTTTTTTAGATAGGTTCAAATTAATTAAACAAGAAAATCCCCATTTAATCAACCTTTAAAAGTCCACAAGCTTAAAAGTCCACAAGCTCCATGGACCTCCAACACGCTTAAAAGTCAAGAAAACCCCCATTTAATCAACCTTAAAAGTCTGCAAGCTTCATGGACCCCCAACAATAATTAACCTGCACCTCTACAGAGTTCTCCTCCATCAAGTTCCCGAGAGATGCTCAGTTAGGTGGGGTTTGTGCATTTAGAAAGTACAAGAAATGATTTGATGGAAATCTCATTTTCTGTTAACCATCTAAAATGATGGTGTTTGTACATTTGATCTGAAATGATTTCAAAGGAAACTCATTTTCTTTACTTTCCAGAGTATTTAAATCCCAATGCTTTTCATTTCCCCACACTCCCTCATGGAATTTCACCTGATTTCCTGACCTACACTCCAATCTCCCTTCTCTTGCGAAAACCCCTCTCATTTCCTTTGCTTTCTTGAACAGACACAAACAACAAGAAATTTTTTTTTTAAACTTTTGTTGCAATGAGTCTGGACCATATTAATTGTCCACACTGCGACAGAATTTTTCGCAAATTCACCTATTTTAGCGAATCTCAGCATCCTACACTTATTTTATTATAAGGAAATTGGAAGATACGCACATTTTAATTATATACTGTCACTGTGTCACATGACCGAGTAGGATCAACCATCAGATGAAGCAAATTAAGATAGAAAGAGATTTTACACAGGTTGGTTGCAAAAAAGTGCACGGAGTCTCGCGGTCTTCGTGCACCATCAATTTTGAATGGTCGCCGTCTCTTTGCCCTCTAGTTTTGCAGACCTACCACCGCAAAACGACAAGGATAGAAGATGACTACTGCTTAGTGCCTACGTAATACTTACGCTTGAACGTTTATTTCTACTCAAACTCTTTCTTCGGCTGGTTTACCAGTTCCTCCTGTCCATGGGTAGTTGGAGATATCCCTCTCTTCAAATGCAGCACGGGGTCGAATACAACAATTAATTATTGCTGACGAATCACATAGTCGATGGGTTCAGTTACCTTATTTTTCCCAGAAAAACAACCTACCCATGCCTGTCCACTCTGTGGCCACGAAAAAACTCGAGTGGACAGGAACAAAACAAGTGAACCACAACTATTTGCAGCTTTGCCCTCTCCTCGTTGTTTTGCTATATATTACTGTGTTACAGAATTCCCTCCTTTCAAACGAAAAAATTAAGAAGACAAGATCATAAGTTGTGAACCGATCAGCAGGAGTCGAAGGTCGAAGGTACGTAGATCGAAGTTGTTAGCTTCTCGATCAGTTGGTCACCATGGAAATGAGGTGGCCTGTCTTCCTTGGAGCACTGCTGTCTCTCCTTCTCCTCTACTTGTATGTCAAAGATCCCTTTGTTGCTCGTACCAGCTCCAACATTTCTAGTTCCAGGTATGCTCTTATTTAGAACCGCAAACAAAACTAGCTAGTTGTTAACTTCTTTAAATTAAACTGTATATTTTCAGTTCAATTAATTAATTCTGAGATTCTTTAGCTCCTTCTATTCAAAAATATTGTTTTGCTTCATCGGCGTGGTTAATCCAGTTGATTTGATTTGGAGCAGAGAAGCGAGACCAGATGATCTTCTGAACGAAGGTCATTCGTTGTTCCAGTGGCTCCAAAACCAACTAGTCCCCCCTGCTCTCCGAGTTGCCGATGGTGGTGGTGAGTCCGTTTCGACCAAATTCTTGCCTCTGGGTCCGAACATAACAGTATGCAAGGCATCCTTCTCGGACGGTGGGAAGGCGGTCAACTGTTGCCCCGGCTTGCCCACACTCACCGAGCAAGACATCCTCGACCAAGCAATCGATTTCCAGTTCCCCGTCTTCAACGAGTCAACCATCCGCGTCCGCCACCCCGCCCAGCACATCACCGACGAGGACTACATCGCCAAATACATCAACGCGACGGCCTACATGAAGAGCCTTCCCATCGACCACCCCCACAACTTCCACCGGCAGGCCAACATGCACTGCATCTACTGCACCGGCTCCTACCACCAGGTCAACTACGCCGACGACATCCTCAGGATCCACCGAAGCTGGCTTTTCTTCCCCTGGCACCGCGCGTACATCTACTTCCACGAGCGAATCCTCGCCAAGATCATGGGCGACGACACCTTCGCTCTCCCCTACTGGAACTGGGACGTCCCGGAGGGAATGGTGATGCCCGACATGTACATGCGAGGCTCGCTCTTCCACCCCGTCCGCGAAGTCACCCACTTCCCTCCCCACGTGAGCATCAACGACTTCCATGGCCCAAACAACTACAGCAGCGAAGAACAGATCGACCTCAACCTCGTCCTGATGTACCAGCAGATGGTCTCTGGTGCCAAGGTACCGGAGCTGTTCATGGGGTGCCGCCTCAAATCTGGTCCCGATGGGTACTGCATGGGCCTCGGCACGGTGGAGAGTAAGCCCCACAACTCACTCCACACTTGGGTTGGGAAGATGACCAACCCCGAGAGGGAGGACATGGGCGCCTTCTACGCTGCCGCGAGAGACCCCCTCTTCTACGCGCATCACGCCAACATCGACCGGATTTGGACGGTGTGGAGGGAGATGCACGGGAACAAGATCGAGTTCGACGACGAGGACTGGTTCAATTCGTTCTTCTACTTCTACGACGAGAACTTGCAGCTTGTCAGGGTCAAGGTGTCCGACATGCTCGACTACACCAAGCTTGGGTACAAGTACGTCCCATGTGGCAAGCCATGGCTCAATGCAAAGCCTAAGCCGATGGTCGACCCCAAGGTGGCAAGGAAAGCTCTCAAGGAGAAGGAGAGCAAGAACGCAATGAGTATAGTGGGTGTTAGAGATGTCTACTCCCCAGAGTTCGGCCCCGAGGGCCGTCTTCTCGACGACACTTTCACCGTCAAGGTCCTGAGAAAGCCCAAACAGCACAAGAGCTCGACGGAACTGCGGCAAGAAGAGGTGTTGGTTCTCTACGGAATCGATATCAAAGAAGACGTGGAAGTCAACTTGGACGTGTTCGTCAACATCATCAACGAGACGGCGGCAAAGGCTGCCGACGTTCGCGCGAGGGAATTCGCCGGAACGTTGTATACGCTGCGTAGCGGAAAGG
This sequence comes from Posidonia australis, assembly GCA_024699735.1. Lineage (NCBI taxonomy): Eukaryota > Viridiplantae > Streptophyta > Magnoliopsida > Alismatales > Posidoniaceae > Posidonia > Posidonia australis. The sequence goes on from JAMKQA010078777.1 coordinate 6,600, forward strand.
TAATGAGGAAGGAGGAAGATGCGTTGAGGAAGAAGAAGAAGACGATGACGCATAAGATGGGGATATCGGAGCTGCTGAAGGATCTGGAGGCAGAGGAGGACGACTTTGTCTGGGTGACGGTGGTACCAAGGGCCCAGTTCGCCCTGAGCATTGGCGGGATCAGGATCGAACACATGGGGTGGTAGGTGGGGAATGGACATGAATCTCAGGCGTTCCTGTTTTTTTTTCCCGAGTAGGTTTTAAAAAAAAACAACTGTGGTCATCATTCTCATAATGTCATGCCACTTGGTCCATGTAAAATTTATTCATTCGAAGGGTTGCACATATGTACCATGTACCGTTTCCCTAAGAGGGAGAAATTGTTGTGTTAACTCTTCATATAGTCAAGTCATACCACATGGTCCATGTAAAATTTATTCATTCAAATGTAGAAGGGTAAGACATTATATTATGTACTGTTTACTTAAGAGAGAGAAAATATGGTCCATGAAATGATCAGTTTTTACTTTTTTTTAATTTGATCTATCCTTTAATGTTTGAAATTTAAATTTTCTTTTACCATGAGACAATTGCTCCTCCTCCTTCCTTCCTCTTCTTTTACGTCACCAACAACTAGAACCCACTTGCAACACCTCCTCGTTCATTCTTCTTCTTCTTCTTCTACACTACCAACAAAAACAATCCATTCAACTTCCTCTTCCATTACCACTCGCAACACCTTCAGATCATTCGATCACCATACTTATCGGACTAATCGACTATCGTTCAATCGCAATGCGCTTGTCGAGTCAACCAATTATCGTTCAATTGCCATGCACTTGCCAAAACAATCAATTACCAGATTGTCTACTTTAGCAATCAATTTAACAATCAACTACCAAAGTGAGAGAATAATCATGTGAGATTGGTCGCTTGACCTGGTTTGAGGGTGGACCGTCTCATGCAATCGACTTACAACACCTCCTCCATGGCGGATGACGTCACTCCCAATACAACTAGATCCTTCGATTGCCATGAGGTGCCTATCGAGCTGACAACCAAATTGTCTACTTCTACAGTCAATCTCTTGTTTAGAAAATCACTTTTCTTCCTTTTCTTATACCCAATTTCATTTCAAATTTGTATCTCAAATTTCTCTCCTCTCAAATTCCCTTTGAATTTGCATTGAATTCCAATCCCAAAATCGCACTTCCTTCAAGGTTGAGGTACCTAGGTATTTATAAAGGTGTGGGGAGATCAAAGAAAAGCAAGAGTTCCAAAATTAGTAAGGTAATTCAACTGCATCAAGTCATTTCCAATTTTGGAGTGTAAAACTCAACTGTAGTATGTATAAAAAAGAGAGAATAAGAGCTTTATTAGGTGTGTAACGATCGAGACATTACAACCTTCCTTCGGAAAACCCTAACATCCATCACCAACACCATCGACGTTGGAGACCAAGCTCGCACATGCAGAGATGAGGGTGAGGGTGAGGTCATGAGGGTGTAACGACCTAGTTTTTTAGAACAACTTTTTAAAGTCCGCAATTTAAAATTAGGAATTGAGTGTATTAGATGTAGGCATTCTAACATTTTATGTTGCCAAATCGGAATTCAGGTGATAAACACGTAGCTTGGGCGTGTCTAACGTTGAACACCCAGTCTGACATGTCTTACACCTTAGAATTGTTCTCGAGAATTCTAATCTATTGATGGAGTGCCTATATATATCCAGTCGTTCCTTCTCTAGGATTCATTTCTTTCTCCTTTCAACACCCAGAAGAGAGGTGCTTCCTGAGGGAGAATCCAGTGAAGAGAGGAGGAGAATTTTATTAAGAACGTTGGTGGATTTGCATGTTGGAGGACAAGTTGGTTTTCATGCATGTTGAAGGTGAGAGTTGAAGTGGGCCTACAACAATTCCTCTTGCAATTCCAAGCGTTGTGCTTAGCTGGAGAAATTGTTGGAAAGGTGCTATAACTATGAGTTTGAGGTTGGTTTTAATTTGGGTTCTTTGGATGTTGAGTTCTCTTTTCCTCTTCCTTTTGAGTTAAATCCTTTGGTTTCTGTTTATGATCTTTGCTTTTATGTCTTGCAGATGCAGATTAGAAACTATTTTCTTTGCTAGTACATGTAGAGGAGTCACTAAACCACACATCAAGGATCTTAAGTAGTTGCTTTTTTGTACTTGCTAGTGTCATTACTTTAGTTTATGGATCTAGATTTTATATGTGTAAAAAAATAATTAATAATAAATGATTTATTAAGTGTATAACGATCGAAGTCATTACACAATTATTGTACTCTATCCTAATGCAGAACATAGAAACTACATGAGATGCTTGTAAAAAAAAATTACAAAAGATTTCAAAGGTGAACTATTAGAGTGGTTGTGATGGAATGCTGCAATATTATGGACTTAGATTGAGGATGAATCATGGATGATACAATTGATGGTAGTTGACAAGAAAGCTCTTGACTAGCTACGTGAACATATAAGAAAAGGAGCTATATGTAGTAGGTGGATGTTTGATGAGGGAGCTAAGTATTGCTATCTAGCCGGCAACTTGTATGAATTATTCGATGCATGGATTGGTGATGCTAGAGGGAAGCCAATAGTTGACTGCATTGACAACATTAGACAGAAGATTATGCACATGATGTTTGTAAGGATGAGGCAGGCCAGAGTAAGGAGGGATCCTTTAGTGTATAAGTGTGACCATACCGACGACTACTTCGCATGAGGCACGGAAGGTCAAACGCACGAACCGATAAGGTCATCGCAAATTGATGAATCTGAGGAAGGACACTCAACTTAAAAACACTAAATGCGAATGCAAAACAATAAGAATAAGGAAATAGAATCACCACATAATCTATTCAAAATCGAAAGACGAGGAAAACCAAATACAAAGAAAAATGCGATAAAAACGATACAAGTATACAAATACGATAATCCGTGCCAAATGGATAAGATATATTGGTCATTATGTGCCAAAAAAAGGGTAAGAACTCTTATTATGTATGGGAAAAGTATTAGACACCCCCACACATCTGACGAATCGGTCTTTCTTGGCTAAGTCCGCCTCCATATATGGCTAAATATAGGTGTAGACACTTCGATTTTGAAGTCACTTGGCAACAGCCTCCTCTGGAAAAATGCTTTGGTTGCGACCACCAAAACCTTAACTTTCAAACCTAAAACCCTAAATCCTAGCTCCACCTAAACCTACAAACCCACTCAAGCCCACACAAGCCCCTTTAGGCCCACACCTGTCCACCATGACCTGAGCAATATTAAAATCAAACAAAACTCATCTAAAACTTTTAAAATCCAAATTAATCAAGTTAAAATGCCAATTACAATTAAAATTAAATAAAATCCACTTAAAATCTAAATTAATTAAACTAAAAACCCTAATTAAAATCTAGAACCCCTAAATTAAACTCAAAACCGTAATTAAAACATAAAAACCCTAATTAAAATCCAAAAAACCTAATTAAAATCTAAAACCCCTAAATTAAAACACACAAACCCAAATGAAACTAAAAACCTTAATTAAAACCTAAAAACCCTAATTAAATCCAAAACCCTAATTAAAATACAAAACCCTAAAGCCTTAAAATAATTAAAATCCTAAAAACCCCAAAGTAAATAAAATCCTAAAAAAAACCTAACTTAAAACCAATTAATTAACCATAAATCACAAAATCAAGAATTTAATCAAAATCACAAAATCAAAATAAAAACCTAAAATCAAAACCAAAAACCCCTAAAAACAAAAAATCCTAACAAAACCCTAAAACCCAAAAGCTCACTACTTGGCCCAAATCTAGCCCAATACCCCATTTAAGCCTTCAATTAAAAACTTAACAAAACTCAAAAATAATTCTGACGCCCCGAATTCTCCGGCGACATCTCTAGCGTGATCTCCGATGGCGATCCCGAGATCTCCGGCGCTAGCTTCTCCTCCCCTGTGATCTCTGGTTAACTCCCCCTCCAGCTCATGCCGATCCAACGACACCCTAGCCCTGGAAGGGAGGATCGACGGTTCTAAAGGAAGTCTGTCAAAATTTAAAAGGTCTGTCGCCGACAGTCCCTGCCCTTCTTTTGGAAGCACGCTTCAGCCCATGAAAAACCCCCGCACTCAAACCACCAGAAGCCTAGCATTTTTCCCACGTCGAGAGCTCCCTCTCCAACCATTTCCTCACCCTCAGAACTCCCCTGAACCATCGCCGGAGTAGCAACAAGAGCGCCGCCGTCGATGACCACACGGGAGAGATAGCCCAGCCTCCATCCAGGTAACCTTCTCCAATCTTAACACAAGCATTATTTTCTTTCTTAGTTTTGTCGAGCATCTGAGCCTTTTGGTTTGAGCTTCATCGGCGTTCACCCTTCGGTCTGGCGTTGCTTTCGCCTCCGATGGTGGGTTCACCACCACTGGCGAGGCATCAGGCCTCTTACTTCAAGGTGTTGGATACTAAAGCTTCTCTAGAGGGGGGGGAGGGGTGAATAGAGATTTTCCGGTTTTAATTATGTCTTTGGAATTTATTATGCAATTCAAGAATTTAACACAAAAAACATTCAATTGCAAAGACAATAGATTTATAGTGGTTCAGCCAACCCCGGCTTAGTCCACTCCTCAAGTTCTCCACTTGAGACTTATCCCATATATTTAATAACCTAGAATATTACAAGTTACAAAGATTACCTCGTTTGTACACTTGTAGCACGAATTCACTTCTCCTCCCTGGAGAACCTCTGATTGCCTTTGAAAGAGTGAGAGCTTTGGAGCACTTGAACTGTTGCTCTTGATTGCCTTGAGTAGATGATGAGCACTTGGAGCTTAAAGCAAGGCTAGGGTTGGAAGAATTACAAC
>JAMKQA010078778.1:0-15246 GCA_024699735.1 Posidonia australis
AGAAAACCACCCACAACCACACACAACCAAGAAACAACAGATTATCCATTAATAAACCATTAAACACAATATTACAAATAATACATGGTTTATTATAAAAATGGATAATCAGGCCCTGATGTTACAAGTGCCCTCAGAGCCAAGGAAGCCTTCACTACCTGCTACAAGGAACTGGAATGCCCTCAACTCACCTGGCACTACTTAGATCCCTGGGTTTATGGTGGCTTTCACTCAATCAATAGACTTTTGGGATAAAACGGGCTTCATGCCAAACTCCTAGGGCCCTATATGTACTTTTTTTAATAAATGTTTTCTTTTACTCCCTCAAAGGCATGTTGACTTACATTATTCCCTACTTGGAAGTAACAAACACCTAGGCTAGAAGGTGCTGCTCTCTTTTTAATTTTATCATAAGGGGTGGCTAGTCCTTTTGTAAATGTGGGCTTTTGTAGGTGTATGCTTCAACTCCTCTCTAAGATGTGTTATAAGGATAGTGTTGTCCCGCATGCCTCTCTCATTAGAGCTGACTTCTATCTTTATCTTCTATCTTCTTATTTCTTTTGTGCTTCGATATCTATGTTATTTCTTGTTGACTTTCACCCTCACACTCCTCCTAACATTTTATCTCCCTCTTGAAGTATAGGGTCCTTGGGAATTTGTACATTTTGTCCAATTTCTCGTGAACGTCGGCTCCCTTACCTCCTAGGTCACACAGGTAGTAACACATATGGAGGATCAAAACTCTTCCTAAGCAAGCTGGATTTCTGATTTTCCTCATCGAGCAATGTTTATGCCAATGTTTTCTATTATGCCTACAATGCAAAAGAAAAGTAAGTACAATCCATATAATACAACATGTGTGTGTGTGTAGATGCAGCAACTTAAAGAATACTAGTAAAAAACATAGAGATGCATGGTATTTATTGGTATACTTTGCAAGGCATGGGAATGGCTGAGGATCACTGGTAGTACTTTTTTAGGTAGGAAGCGTTGACGGGCTCTGACTGTTCCCCATGGTCCATATCCTTAAGAATGACTGCGCCTTCGGATAGGACTTCTTTCACGACGAACAGTCCGCGCCAATTGGGCCTTAACTTCCCTCAGGCATCTAGAAGATGGACGGCATGCAAAACAAAGTCACCTGGCACAAAATTTTTAGGTCAAACTTTCGTCTGATACACACGGGCCATTCGCTTTTGGTAACACTGGACATGGTGCAGGGCTTGTAATCTGTGCTCGTCAATTAGGTCTAGCTGAACACAGTGGTCTTGGACCCATTCTGCCTCATCCAGTTTAGCTTCTTTCAAAATTCTTAGTGACAAGATTTCCACTTCGAAAGGGAGAACTGCTTTGATGCCATAAATAAGTGAATACGGTGTTGCTCCTGTTGATGTTCAGACTGATGTCCTATAAGCCCAAAGTGCGTAAGGGAGCTTCTCAAGCCAATCCCTGTGAATTTCAGCCATCTTCTTCAAGATCTTGATTAGGTTTTTATTGACTGATTTGACTGTACCATTCATTTGCGATCAATAAGGAGAGGATCTGTGGTGCTTGATTTTGTAACTCTGAAGGTAGTCCTCAACTCTCCTTGCTACAAAGTTTGTTCCATTATCTGATATGACTACGTATGGAACTCCATATCCGGCAATGATATTATTCTTAATGAACTTTATTGTTGCTGCCGCTGTAACTGTTTTATATGATGCCGCCTCGACCCACATTGTAAAGTAATCGATGGCCACAAGAATATACTGATGCCCGTTGGATGCAGCTGGATTTATGGCCCCAATAACATCAATTCCCCAAATGGAAAAAGGCCAAGGCGATGACATGCTATGCAGTTGTTGCGGGGGAGCATGTATGAAGTTGCCATGTACTTGGCAATTGTGGCATTTCTGCACAAATTGGCAACAGTCCTTTTCCATAGTGGACCAGAAATAACCTTGCACCATGATTTTCTTGGCCAAGAGCACTCCATTCATGTGCAGGCCACAAGTACCTGCATGGACCTTTTACATCAATATATCTGCTTCTTTCTTGTTTACGCACCTAAGAAGCATTTGGTTATAGGGTCTTCTGTATAGATGCCCTGCTCCCAGTACATATTTAGATGCCAACAGTATCACGGTCTTCTTATTTGTTACGGAAATGTCAGATGGGAATTCACTAGACTCTAGAAAGACTTTGATATCATGATATCAGGGCAATTAGGTTGTCGATTCTACTTCTTGGCTATGCATACAATGTGCAGGCTGCTCTACGCAAGTTACTGAAATATCTACTGCATGGACCTCTAGCAGCGATAGCCATGATGCCAGGGTTGCTAATGCATCTGCGTATGCATTTTTAGCCCACTTCATGAAAGAGAATTTGACTTCTTCGAATTCGTCAATCATCTTCACTAGATGCTCATGATATAATACAAGCTTCTAGTCCTTAGTTTTCCAGTCACCATTAATTTGTGAAATAATTAGCATTGCATCCCCATATACTCGAAGTTCTCGGACACCTTGTTCTAGTGCCACATGTAATCCTAGGATGCGTGCCTTGTATTCAGCTTCATTGTTGGTGCATTAAATTGTTAGCTTCCTTGCAAAGGAAATTAGATGCCTTTGCGGCATTGCTAAAACTGCACCAATACCTCTTCCTTTTTTATCGACTGCACCATCAATGTATAGACTCCACTGATGCTCATCCTTAGGGCTATCTGACGCTACGTCACCCATTACAAATAGGATGTCTTCATCTGGAAATTGTCTTTGTAGCGGTTGATATTCTAGCAACGGCAAGTCGGCCAAATGATCCACCATCGCCTGTCCTTTCATTGACTTTTGTGTCACAATGGTAATGTCATATTGTGACAACATAACCTACCACTTGACACGTCTACCAACTAAGGCTAGTTTCTGGAATAGGTATTTGATGGGATTGTGGCGGCATAATAGCAAGACTGAATATGCCATCATGTAATGCCTAAGGCACTGAGTGGCCCACACCAAGGATAAGCAAACCTTTTCTATGGTGCTGTATTTGACTTCACAGTCATTGAACTTTTTGCTGAGGTAGTAGATGGCCCTCTCCTTACTCCCTGATTCGTCATGCTGACCTAGGACCGCACCCATGGAATGCTGCGAAGTTGAGAGATATAATAACAGGAGCCATCCTAGCGTGGGAGGAACTATGACTGGAGGTTTTGCCAGAAGCTGCTTGCTCTTGTCAAAGTCCACTTGGCATTCATCATTCCAGTGTGTTTGAACATTTTTCCTCAAAATCTTGAAGATCGGCTCACATATAGGTGTGAGTTGTGCTATGAATTGACTAATATACTGTAATTGCCCCAATAATCCGCGTACTTCTTTTTCAGTGGTAAGGGGAGGCATGTCAAAAATGGCTCTGGCCTTGTGAGGATCCACTTATATTCCTCTTTGGTTGATAATGTAACCCAGGAGCTTTCCAGAGGACACCCAGAATACACATTTGTTAGGGTTGAGGCGGAGCTTATACTTCCTCAAGCAATCAAACAACTTTCTTAGGTAGGAGAGATGATTATTGGGCTCTTTAGACTTGGCAATCATGTCATCCACATACACTTCAACTTCTCGGTGCATGAGATCGTGGAATAACGCTGTCATGACCCTCTAATACATTGTGCCTGCATTCTTCAACCCAAATGGCATGACCCTATAGCAGAGCACTCCCCAAAGGGTGATGAATGATGTTTTCTCCATGTCTTCTTCTGCCATTCTGATCTGGTTGTATCCTGAAAATCCGTCCATAAATGATAATATTTTATGCCCTACTGTATTGTCAACTAGAACATCAATGTGGGGAAGCGGGAAGTCATCCTTGGGGCTGGCTTTGTTGAGATCTCGGTAATCTATACACATGCGAACCTGCCCGTCTTTCTTTGGCACTGGCACCACATTTGTGAGCCACTCGGGATAAAGAATAGCCTTGAGGAAATTAACTTTAGGTTTTTTCATGATTTCCTCTTTAAGTTTCAACAGCCATTGAGGTCGCCATTTATGAAGTTTTTGCTTAACTGGTTTAGAATTTGGTTTTAGTGGTAACATGTGTACCACCACCTCTATGTCTAGGCCAACCATGTCATCGTAGCTCCATGTGAAGACATCCACATATTCTTTTAAGAAAGCTATAAATTCTGCCTTTGCTTGTGGTGATAGTTTGGCACTAATGCGTGTTTCTTTAACATCTTCTGCCGTGTTGATGTTGACAAGCTCTGTCTCTTCCTCCCTATGTAAATTAGGGCCCTCTAGGTCATTGTCATGAGGCTGAAATTGTGAGGGCGCACTTTCATCATTCTCAGCATTTGTACCATCTACCTTGATAACATCATCTTCTCCTCCATATGTAATGAGCTCAGATAGGATTTCTTGCTCAATGGTTGGATCTGTAATATCAACTGAGAAGATTTCTTCTAACTTTGTCCCTTGATGGCGCTTTATTACTGTCACAGTGATTTTTGTATTCTTGTAGGTGTACTATGCGACCTCTTCTTCAATATGCCTGTTTGGGCTAACTGAGGATTCTAGGCTTCCTACATCTGGGCCTGGTGCATCTCTTTTTACATTTTTTGATTTTTTGGGATTTTTAGATTTTTTTTTTGTGTTTTTGGGGTTTTTTTGATCTTTTTGGTTTTTTTGTAATATTTACTAAGGTTTTGCATGTTGGCGACTTTCCTACTACTAACTGATAAGATTGCTGTCACCTGTACTGCTCATTGAGCCTAGCTCAGGGTCTTCTTTTTGCTCCTCACCCCTAAGGTGAGGCTTAAGTTGCCAGTACCAGCTAGACCTTCAATCATGCAATGGAGTGAAACAATGGAGTGAATCAAGGTCTGTTGTGCCTTGCTAGGTCTTCCACGAGCACTTCCAACTATTCCTGGAACAAAATATCCAAATCCCCAACTATGTCATATGTCAGGCTGTTCTCTAAGTCTGCCTTCTGAACCAGATCTTGTATTGTTGCTGCCTGAAACACTGCTGACTGTTTTGATTCTGACAACACTACACAATTCTAGAACTGCTAACAGGTCTACTCAATAATCTTCTCTGACTTTGACAGATCATTCTCTTGATAAAACTCTTCTGGACAAATCCAAATTGCTAGCGATTGTCACAATGAGACTATAAATGGGCTCTGATTCGGATCAAGGACACCTACACTGGTGAAGTTAGTCAAATCTCAGGGAAAAATCATCCTTGGAGACTTACTAGAGCATGGGGATCTTTTCCACTAGAACTGATGCTCCTATCCTAATCCTTCACACTCTTTCCACTCCTTTGCCTTGATTGGCTCGGTGACTCCTTGGCCGTATCGCCCAAGGGGGGTTCGTTTCTCATATCCCCACTTGCGACACAAGTTATCAACCATCAAACGGGGATCACTACGAATGGCCAAATGGCTGACATGCTGGAGGGCAGGAATGAAATTAATCGGCTCAAACCGGTTGACACGGTACAAAATATCATAGGGTCTGGGATCAAACTGGACAGTTTGTAGAGCTACAACAGAGATGGCCTCAGCCTTCTCCAAATCTTCCGCCATGACAACAGCAACGTTGTCATCCCAACAGAACTTGATCATACGATGGAGAGTTGAGTAAATGACCTAATGCTTGTGAAGCCGAGGGAGTCCAAGCAAGAGATTAAAAGAGGGTTTGATGTCAACGACATAGAATTCTACGTTAAAGCGGGCTAGACCAATGATCAAAGGAATGACCAAGTTCTCAAGTGCATCATGGTGCGTATTATTGAAGACCATCATCCCTTTTACGACAGGTATCATGTCTTCGGACTTGAATCCGATTGTGCTTATCGTACGCAAGGGGCAGACATTTAAACTTCCTCCATTGTCTACCAACATGAGAGGGATGCAAAAGCTCTGTATTGCACAGTGATGAACAAGGGGGAGTTATGATTGGTTCCCGATGGTGGTAATTCCTTGTTTGAAAAGGAGATCACTTGTGGTGCCGCTATCATACCCACTGTAGTTTCAAGGGTGATTGGCTCAATGGTTGGGGACACATAGGTAGCTTGGAAGACTCTGAGGAAGACCTCCCTGTGTTTGGCTGAGGTGTCGATCAGGCCCCAGATAGAAATGTTAGCTTTAACTTCCTTAAGCTGAGCAGTTATGTTGGTTGTTTCTGGTGGGAACGGGCAGAGCTACTCTTGATGTGGGTGGTTGTGGGGACTGAGCTTGCAATTGGATGGGAACTAGTGCTACGGGTGTTGGAGGTCTAGATGATTGAGCTTCTGAATGGATGGGGTTTGGTGCTGGAGGATTAGGTCTGGGTGCTAGAGGTTTGTATACCCTACCTGACCGTGTTACCTCTGCACAGGTTTCTGTGGCATAATTATATGGAACACGATGCGTGTCATGAGTAAGGGTGACGACCACATAGGCCCACATGTTTCTGTTCCTCTATTTTGCTTTGGTTGTGGCGGCAAGACCTCTGGTATGTTCTCTGGCTAGTGGCTAATTGTCGGTGGTTAATTCTTGTATGTGGTTTCACGTGGGGTGTCTTTGTCAATCCTGAGCATCGGTCTCTGTTCTACTCGTCCTCCGACCTCGCTCTGGGTGGGGCATCTGTAGACACCCCAATTTTCTGGTTTTGCAGGATGGAGATGTGATGGCTGAGCTCTAACCCTCATTAGGCCCATTTAATTCATGGAAGCCCACTTGGGCCCATGCAGGCCCACATAGCCCCATTTGGGCCCATGGGGTTTAGAATTTCATAGTATTCCCTGCCATTGTGCATGAGTAAGGGTGACAACGACTTGGTAATTCTAGGGTGTTGGTGCTGGATAGGTTGGATTGTGTCCAAGCTAAAGGACAAATTGGTGTAGGTGGCTGGGGGTATACGACAGACGATGCCACTATGTACTTCGGTTCGGCGATAGGATGAATCATGCTAATTGACTCCTTGGAACCATCGAGGAAGGATCAATACAACTGGTGGGGAAATAGAGATGAGACATCATGAATAAGATCGGTAGGACGAACAGAAGATGAGATAGAATCAAGAGGAAAGATGGAATTGACTTTTGAAAGGCCTGCTGCTCCCAGGGTTGAATGCTGAGGTAAAGGCTGGCTAACAATGTTGGAATGTGTTGGGGGTGCTTGTGCGGCTGCTGGGCCTGTCGACTGCGTGCTAATCACGATGACCTTTTGGTCAATGAAGTCCTATATTGCGTCCCTTAATGTGAGGCAATTATCCATCAAATGGCCTACGACTCGATGGAAATTACAGAACACACTTGTATTGTACTATACAGGGAGTGGACTTGGTGAAGGGCAGATCTCAGGCAGCCTCAAGAGGGATGCAACTTTAGGGAATACCATGCTCAATGGCTCCACCAATGGGGTATAGTGGTGCCTGTCACGCATTGTTGCTTCGGTTGTGGATGTACCAATGGCAAGCGCATCCTAACCGGTGGGTAGGGTAAACTGGAGTGGTAGTCGAAGTGATGTGTGATGCATGAGGTGCTCTATGTGTGGGGGTGGGTGCATAGACTACTTGGCACTGAGGAGGTAGATGGACATTTACCGGTGCAGTAGGAGATCTAATGTAAGTGACTGTATTCTTGGAGGGATCTCGTACTCTTGGGTGGATTGGCGTTGTGGTTGCTGTTGTTGTTGCTGCTATTAGAGTCACTATGTGAGGAAGTGGCCTGCTTGGCAAATGCAAAGAGTGCTGGAAAACTGCCGCTGGGCAGAGAACTCTTAACACGGGCACCTGCTCGAAGCAAAGCTGAAAAGGTGGTAACTAGTTGTATGCTGAGCAGAGCCTCGACTGCTGGTTGTGCTCCTCGAATCAAGATCTCAATAGACTCCTCATCGGAGGGTCTATCTCTGACCTGTAAAGCCAAGGATCACCATCGTTCGACATACTCCCCAAATGTTTCTTGGGACATCTGCTTAACTGCGACCAAGTCCTCCTGCTTCGTGACTAGGTCGAGGTTAAAGGAATACTGTTCGAGGAACGCTTGTGTGAGGTCGTCCCAAGTCTTGATGGTGGCCATGTTAGGGGAAGTGAACCATTTCAACGCGGGCCCTGTAAAACTCTTTTGGAACAAGTAGATAAGCAGCCTCCTGTTTGCTTGAGGCTGGGCGAGGTCTCCATAATAGGCTTTAAGGTGTGAGATTAGGCAGCCTCTACCATTGTATTTCTCAAATTCCAGGATATGAATGTTTGGAGGGAGAGTCGCCTTTGGGAAATAACAGAGGTCTTAGAATTGGTAAGACTGGCGGTCCCTGCTGTGCACTTGTTGGAGTGTTCACTCCAAATCATTCACCCTCGCAAGGAGAGCGTCTGGAGCTACTATGGTAGTGGATTGTTCAACTGAAGCGGGTGTCGTGTACACTGTATGGGTCGCCCCTAAAGGCTCCTCAGGATCCACCATTCCGCTGTCTGGTGCTACGGTGGGATGGCCAGTGTACCCATGCATGGGTGCTATGGGCTGAGGTACAAAAGATGAAGCTTGTGTCTGGTATAAGGGTGAAGATAAGGCAAGGGGTGGTACTACAGGAGGTGCAGAATGTGGGAGCAGGAGCTATTGGACCAGAATGGCCTTGGGAACTATGCTTATGGCTGGCTGTGCTCCCACCAGCCTAGAACATTGGCCACTAGATAGCGGAGATGCATGCTGTGCATAGTGTTGAGGTGGTGCTGCAAAAGGTAATGTCGATGCCCCTATCCCCGAGGAGACAAGAGACGACAATGGTTGTGGAGGTAGTGTGGTGAGTGCAATCTTTGAACCTAGAGTTGGTTGCAAAGGCAACTCGACAGTCGAGAAGGAGAAATTTGAAAAAGGTTGGAGCGCAAGCGCTAATCCCTGCAACTGTTGTGCGAGGGTTGACATTTGTTGCAGCTGCGCAGTCACGGGATCGTCACTTGTGGCTCCAAAAGATGGAGCCAGAAAAGGGGTAGACGAGTCAGGAAGGTGAAAACCCAATTGTCCAAACTAGGGGGAAGCTACTACAAAAACAGTCGTAGTTAGTTGGGTGCCAATAAACATATAGTCCTGAGGAGCAGTGAAAGGAGCTTGAGGGATTGTCATGGGAACAGACTCAATAGTTGGAGCCCCAAAATCAGCAGATGACCAAGATGATGACCCCAAAGGCAGAGTAGCCACAGGGACATGGTACCGAGATGGTGGAGGTCTTCCTGACGCTAAGGCAAAGGTGGAGGCAACTGTGATGACAGGGATAGATATAAAGGAAGGATAGACTGAAATAGGGGTCTCCTCCTAGGCAATAAAGGAATGAAGCTCGCTGGTTTGCTGGGCCATGGTGGACCACGAGCGGGTATGGATCGGATTCCAATTGGGAAGAAGAGGGGGAAGCCTAGGACGAGTTATCGTCAAAAGTGACGAATAACCCAAGAGATGTGGTTGAAAACTATGTCGCACCAGGTGTTAGTGAAAGAAAATCTCGAACTCTAGCTAAGGAACTCGCACACTGATCGGTACTGAGGTTGTATAAAAAATAGGAACCATGTTAGAAAAGATGCAGTGCTTATGGTGGTATGAATGCAGATGCATGAATGCTTCTAGTATACACTCTCTCACAATCTAGGGGTGTCCTACCAAGTCGTCTACTCCAGGTTCACACAAGGGTAAATGAATCTCCGACTCAAAGTTAGAAAGTAAAGGCTTTTCACTCTAAATCATTGCCAAAGATTAGGCAGTGAACGGGTGGTGCGTTTGAGGCCTCGTCCTCTGCCAAAGCAGTAGGTTGTACCCTCTACTAACACTGACACGACCCCGAACAAGGGGGGACAGACCGATATCTCATGTCATGCCAAAGCCATAGAAAGAGAAATCGGGGGATGTCCTTCAGAAACTGTAGGTGGACTCAAGAGGGGAGAAGATGCATGCCCTATATGATGAATGCAAAATATGCTTTATGTCTTTTACTTGCACATTTATTGAACCATAGGGGAAAGTTTGCAACTTGTCACTAGTTTTTGCTATTTATTTATTTTTTTTTTCATGTTTTTATTAACAAAAAGGGGGAGGAAAACATGTCTCTAATCTCCTAATCATGGCAAGTGTAAAAAGGAAAGAAAACATGCAAAGCAACCACCAATCAACAAACAAAAAGCATGCGCATGTCAAGTGCAAAAGTGGTGGCATAGCAAATGTGTAAAAAGAAAACACCCATCATACAAAAGGCGTGCATAAAAATGTAAACAAGGCACAACTTATACTACAAAAAAGGGGTAGTCAAAGCAAACAGATAAGGAACAAGCAAGCATGAGAAAACCCCAATGTAAACGAAAAAACAAAAATGAAAGTCACGATCTGGTTGTCCCAGCAAAGTCGCCAGTTCCTGTAACCATATCGGCGACAGCTTCTCGTGTTGCGCAAAAGGCCAAATGCGCGAGGGCCAGCAATGTCACGGTAAAAGTGATAAAAAAACAACGATAAATTGCTGGAGTCGCCACCTAATTTATTTAAAATGGGAGACAAGGAAAACCATTCAAAACAACAAGACTATGCAAATGTGCATGATAACGAGTCAATGGAAAGGATATCATGAACCAAAAAGTTGGATAAGGATCCCTGTTATGCACGGGGAAGGTATTAGGCACCCCTGTGTGCTCAAGAAATCGGCCTTTCATGGGTTTTCGTTCACTTGTTGGCAATGTTGGCTTTACAGCCTATTTCTGTACACCCAAGGGTGATATGCAATGCAATGCTATGTGCAGGTTGTGCCTCATGCTAAACACGGGTAGGGGGACTGTAGGGTGTGTCCTAATGCTTTGAAAGGTCACTCAAGTTGTGGATCGAACATCGGTGTAAGGATATTTTACCGATATAGCCATGGACCCATTAACACCGAGTGGCTAACATCCTTGCTTTGCAACATGCAAAACCTAGGCTATCTTGCATAGATGAGTATGAAATCATGTAGGCGTTATCCTGATATATCCAGGAGAACACACAAAGAAAACCAGAGGCAAAACAAATTGGGAGGCATGCTAAATACCATGCCAAAAAGCCACTATGGTGCACTGAAACAGGTAGGTGTGCTGGACAGGTGCGCCAGGATGGTGTTCCTGTCTGGTGTGCCACTTTAGTGCTCCACTAATGTGTGCTAGTAATATGTGCCACTAAAGTGAGACCCATAAATTTCAGAACAAACAGTAAGCTTGACTGATGTCCCATGCTATATGAAATCTTGCAAATGTGCTTGAGACCATTTGGAAACTCATCCTAGATGTCAGGAAAGACCCTAGACACACATGGGTTCACCTCACTTCCATGAAGTCATAAAAGAAGGGATGAAAAACCATGACACCATAACATGGGTCTTGTGCTCAAGGGCAAGAAGCCTCACACAAGACCACATACTCTTATCTTGAGAAAAACCATAGAACTATAGCTAATGCACAAAGTCAGAACAAAAAAAAGAGAGCAAGAGGGACAACATGGTTGCAAGAAACAAAACAGGGGATGAACCCATTAACTCAGTCCTATTGCATCTAAAATATGAATAAAACATGAATCCACCAAATATTGCATATCCTTGAGGCTCAATAAAAAAAGGTGAATAAAGGCAAGCATATATATCATCCAACCTATGATTTATCAAGATAAATACATGAATGAGATGTGATAGGTATAGGTGCATCAAAATCATGATCCATAAGAATATCATGCACTATAAACATGATCCAACAAGTATAAAACTCAGCATATTTATTATGTAATGTTTCCCTAAAGTGATCCCATATTCATGAAAAGAAACCTAGCTACAAGAAAGGCTAAATGCTTACCTATTGGTGTGCTCTTGTACTCCTCCACAAGTGGCTCGAGATGACCATGATGGTTGAAGAAAACAAGGATCTCCTTCCTCCCAAATGGCCTCTAAGTGATGCAAAAGAAGGAACTATGTGGAAGGTATGGATGAGGGGGCTTTTTCCTACACTAGGTGGGTGATTCCTTGCTCAAAGGTGGGGGTTTCTTGGCTTTAGACAAGAGCTAGGTTGTGGGTGTTTATGCTAAGGTGCAAAGGCTCTTCCTCTTTCTCTTTCTCCAACCCCTTTTCCCAATGACTACTAAGGGATTATATAGGGAGAGCTTGGAAGTTCTAAAGGCTCAAGAAACCAAAGGACCCCCCTAAGACCAAGAGAACGATAGTTATGCTGATAATGGTCGAAAGTTATAGCAGATTATGGGTATATTGGTTAGAGTTTCGCTAGGCAAATGAACAGCCAACGATTTGGGAATCAAGCTGGTGCGTCACCTATGTGCGCTAGCCAGGTGTGCCAGTGAGGTGTGCCACATTGGTGTGTCAGGTATGTGCTCTACTTTGGTGTGCTTATTTAGTGCTCCAATAAGATGTGCCATACTAGTGTGCTACATAAATGTATCGAAAAGGTGTGACATCCAGCTATGCTGGTTAAATGTGCTAATAAGGATGTTAGATTTACTTTTGGAGTCTAACCTTTGACTCTAGGTTAGTTTGATGCACTTGGAGGACTCTAGTTTTCTGGAAAAGCGAGATTTCAATTCATTGCCACTGGATCCATCAACAAGTTGCCTCAAAAATAAGGGTGTCTACAATATCTGATTGCCATTCGTTAACTTGCCATCTTCTAGTCGGTAAGTCCGAATCTTGCCATCTCTCGGTAAGTAAGTCCGAAATTTGCCATATTCCCTCCTGTCGATAAGTCCAAAACTTGCCATCTCTTGATTGGCAAGTCTGAAACATGCCATATTTCCTTTGGTAGGTAAGTCCGAAACTTGCCATATTTCCTTTGGTAGGTAAGTTCGAAACTTGCCATCTCTCAGTCGGTAAGTCCGGAACTTGACATTTCCCCTCTTGGTCAGTAAGTCCAAAACTTGTTATCTCTCAATCGGTAAGTCCAAAACATGCCATATTCCAGCTCTCAGTCGGTAAGATTGAAACTTGCCACATTCCCTTCGGTCGATAAGTTTGAAACTTACCATCTCTCAGTCGATAAGTCTGAAACTTGACATATCCTCTCGGTCGGTAAGTCCAAACTTGCCTTCTCTCGATCAGTAAGTCTGAAACATGCCATCTCTCGATTGGTAAGTCTGAAACTTACCATCTCTTGGTCGGTAAGTCCGAAACTTGTCATATTCCCTCTGGTCAGTAAGTTTGAAACTTGTCATCTCTCGGTCGGTAAGTCCGAAACATGCCATATCCTCTCAGTCGATAAGTCTGAAACTTACCATCTCTCAGTCAGTAAGTCCAAAACTTGCCATATCCTCTCGGTCGGTAAGTCCAAACTTGCCATCTCACAATCAATAAGTATGAAACTTGCCATCTCTCGATCGGTAAGTCCGAAACTTACCATCTCTTGGTCGGTAAGTTTGAAACTTGCCATATTCCCTCCGGTCAGTAAGTTTGAAACTTGTCATCTCTCAGTCGGTAAGTCTGAAACATGCCATATCCTCTCGGTCGATAAGTCTGAAACTTGCCATCTCTCGGTTTGTAAGTTCGAAACTTGCCATATTCCCTCTAGTCGGTAAGTCTGAAACTTGCCATCTCTCGGTCGGTAAGTCCGAAACTTGCCATATTCCCTTCGGTCCATAAGTCTGAAACTTGCCATCTCTCGATCGATAAGTCTGATACTTGCCATATTCCCTCCAGTCAGAAAGTCTGAAACTTGCCATCTCTCGGTCGGTAAGTCCGAAACTTGCCATCTCTCGGTTGGTAAGTCCGAAACTTGCCATCTCTCGATCGGTAAGTCTGAAACTTTCCATATTCCATCTCTTAATCGGTAAGTCCGAAACTTGCCATCTCTCGGTCGGTAAGTCCGAAACTTGCCATCTCTCGGTTGGTAAGTCCGAAATTGGCAATCTCTATGTCGATAAGTCTGAAGCTTGCCATCTCTCGGTCGGTAAGTCCGAAACTTTCCATCTCTCATTTGGTAAGTCCTAAACTTGCCATAATCCCTTCTCGACCGGTAAGTCCGAAACTTGCGATCTCTCGATCGGTAAGTCCGAAACTTACCATATTCCATCTCTCGATTGGTATGTCTGAATCTTGCCATCTCTCAGTCGATAAGTCTGAAACTTGCCATCTCTCGGTCGATAAGTCTGAAACTTGCCATCTCTCGGTTAGTAAGTCCCAAACTAGTGATCTCTGGGTCAGTAAGTCTGAAGCTTGCCATCTCTTGGTCGGTAAGTCTGAAACTTGCCATATTCTATTGGTTGGTAAGTCTGAAACTTGCCATCTCTTGATCGGTAAGTCCAAAACTTGCCATTTTCTTGGTCGGTAAGTATGAAACTTACCATCCTTCGGTTAATAGGTCCAAAACTTACCATGCCCCATTCAATTCTTACTCAGAGAGTTTGGAATCGATGGTTCCCCCTTTGGTCGTGTTCCAAATGGACTATACCAGCCTCCTTCTTTGGGCTAGTACCCTAAACTACCCCATTGACACCCGTCAAGGCATCTATCTTTTTGGTCAACAGGTCCAGTATCCTGTCATGCCCCCTTTCTCTTGGGCTGGTAGCCTGAACTACCCAGTTGACAACAGTTACATTGTTCGAAGTGGGCTGATAACCCAAACTACAAGTCCGATAACCTTGTGCCATTTGATTCTTAGTGTGTGCTCTGAAAACAGTGGTGTTCTCATCCTGTTCTCTTTTCCTTGTAAGAGGGGGTGGGGTATCTTTGTCAACCCTGAGCATCGGTGTCTATTCCATTCGTCCTTTGACCTTGCTTAGGGAGGGGCATCTGTAGACACCCCATATGCTTGCAACTGAACCCAAAATCTAAACCCTAAACTATCCTAAACCCTATACTTAGCAAACCCTAATCAAAAACTCCAAACCAAGCCTAAACCCTAATCCAAAACCCTAAACTTAGCAAACCCTAATCCAAAACACTATGTTAGCCTAAACCCTAAACCTAGCCCTAAGCCATAATCCAAAACCCTAACAACCTAACCACTTCCCACACCTTCATAACAACCTATAACAACCTATAACAACCTCTAATCACCTAAACAAACCCTAACCACTTCCCACACCATCATAACAATTTATAACTACCTCTAACCACCTAAAATAATCCTAACCACTTCCCACTCCATCACAACAACCCATTACAACCTATGACAACCTCTAACCACCTAAACAAACCTAACCACTTCCCACTCCATCACAACAACCCATTACAACCTATGACAACCTCTAACCACCTAAACAAACCTAACCACTTCCCACTCCATCACAACAA
>JAMKQA010078779.1:0-11399 GCA_024699735.1 Posidonia australis
GTCATGAGACAAAGTCAACTGATAAGACTTGTATACATAACACAAAAACACCAATAGGAGTAGTTGGACTGCCACATCAACATATGTGGACGTGACAAATCCACACATTGGAGACTATTTGGATTTGTTGGCTATCTATAACTTGAATTTGAATAATGATTGATATGTGTACGTGAGTTGTAATGTATCCCATATCTTCTTTGTTGATTGTAATATTATAACACTACGTGCAACAGAGGGTTTCATGTTATTTATTAGTCAGGATACTATGATTGGATCATCAACATATCAATCATCACATATGGCATCTTTATTATTGGGAGTAGGCTTCGTAAGGTGTGTTAACTTACGATATGCAACAATAAAGGTCTCGAAACTCTGTGCTCAAAGAAGATAGTTCTTGTCATTAAGCTTCTCGGAGGTCCCATTGAGGTTTTTCACCAATGATTCACGAGAAGTCATGAGACAAAGTCAACTGATAAGACTTGTATACATAACACAAAAACACCAATAGGAGTAGTTGGACTGCCACATCAACATATGTGGACGTGACAAGTCCACACATTGGAGACTATTTGGATTTGTTGGCTATCTATAACTTGAATTTGAATAATGATGTGATGGCCAACATTATTGTTTAGATTGGGAGGAGAGGGGTGGATTGGAGGTGCTGATTAAGGTTGCTAGACAGAGCAGTAGATGTGGAGGAGACCCTTGAAGGGGCTAATGTTGCCATCGAACAGCCCTAGAGGGGCTGGAACTGTCGGTGGAGTGGCTTGAAGGGCTTGGTGATGCAGGTGGAGTGGCCTAGGGTGACTGGTGGCATCGGTAGGCTATGTTGGGAGTGCCAGTGGTGCCAATAGGCTGTGTTGGGGGCCCTGGTGGCGTCGACAGGCTGTGCTAGGGCCTTTGGCAGCGTTGATGAGCTTTGTAGGGGGGTCTATTGACGGGCTCTCTTGTGTGATCCTGTGACTTCGACGAGCTGCCTTGGGTGGCCAGAGGTGGGGAGGGATGGTGGTGTTGGTGGCTAAGGTTGAATAAGGATTAAGTTTTTTTACCCTAGTGCTCAGGTGTCATGTGAGAATGAAAGAAGAAAAGAGATCTATTGCTATTGGACATGTAGTTACTTATATATAGGGTTTTTCAAATATTTAGACTAAATGAATATCCAATAACCTGTTTAACTAACATAACCCTAATACATGACACATCTCCTCTTACAAAACTAATACAAATAAAAATAAATGAATAACATGCATGCAACTAATAACATTCATAAAAAAATCTCAATATATAAAATTATCATACAAATACAATTAATTTAATTCTAAATACATAACTTAGACATGTGTAATTATGATTCAACCGTCAATGTATAACTATCATTCAACAACGTGTAATTTAATCTAATAATATAATTAAATAAGTAACAAGCATAAGTAACCAACCAATACCTAGGTTATCAAATTATAGGTTATCAAATTATGTTATTGAGAACAAGTCAACATCATATTATAAAAAAAAAAATGCCTTTTTTAGGAAAAAAAAGGGGTAAAAACATTTAAATGGCTGTTTAAAGCCAATCTGTTTAAAGACCGTATAACCCGAAAACGTAAGTGTGTCATGTAAAACATTTAAATGGCATTTAAATGGTCATTTTTCCCGTTTTTTGGAACATTGAGTTGACCTAGAGCAGCTGCCCATTTTGTTGTGCAGTAACCTACATATGTATGATCCTGTCTACAATTGTTCCATCGTTTACTAAATAATCTTACATTTTATGAATCTGTGGTAGTTGATGATCAATTCAGTTATGCATTTTCCTCTAAATGGCTTGATATTCATTCAAAAAGTGGTATTTTGACTTTTGAGATTCTCTATCTCCCTCTTGTAAATCATTAAACAAGATCGGAATTTTTTGAGTCTGTTTCAAAACTAATGTTCAGTAAATATATTCTATTACTGGGCCATATTATTTCGGGTTCCTCTGCCTAGTCGACTGGATTATCAGACACAGATAGTAGATGAAGATTTATCATTTAGAAGATTGTTTTAGTGATCTTTGTATTTGCAACTTACCTTATAAGATTGTTGTTCTGTTATAGTAATCAGAAGAATAGATCACAATTGATTGTATTTATCCCTTGTCTAGGTGTGTTCTTCAAGCACCAACGGTTCAATGGACAACAGTCCTGTTTTCTCTGTTACAAAATGGAGGTAATGCATAATTGTCACTTTTTGTAGATGATCTTTTCTTGTTTAACCTTCTTCAAATGTTGTCCTTAAGTATGGCACATGCATAATATGTGTGTTGTGAAAACACGCATGCGAGGTTCAAAAAGTATAGAGAATTGTATGGAATGACTGGGTTGAAAATGTTGAAAAAAAGGTTTAAGAAATTAGTTATATTATTATTATAATTTTCTAGGGATGTGGTGGGGACTATGGAGGTATTTTCTTAAGAAAGATAAATGTAAAATGATAATGAAAATAGCATATTGAGACTACGAATGATGCATGTGAGGTTCAAATAACATACACAACTTTTTAGCCTCATGTAAATTAGCCTTTGTGCTTTATGTGTGTTAGACTTATTATGCTTGTGTGTTTGTTTATCTAATAACTTTATAAATATGTAATCACCCACTCATTAATGGTTGTTCTTTACTCATATTATCTCCTTAATCTTACATGACACCAGAGCCTAGGATTTAGGGTTTAGAGATTTACCAAAGAAAACTACAAAAAAAAAATGGGGAGGGGGAGAGAATTGCTGGTAGTAGCAATAAGAACAAGAGTTGCTGCCAACAACTCCAGTAGTAGCAGTAGGAGGTGTCGTTGGCCTCCTCCTAACCCCCAACCGTCGTTGTCTGTCCTTGTAGCCGCCATCAGGTCCTTCCTTCCCTTCTTTACAGCTGTTGGCCTCCTATTTCCTCTTTAACGGCCTCTCAGTAACCCCATTGGAGTACCCAATCAGCAGATTTTAGGCTGTCAAAGTAGTCTATTGCAGTGATTATGCATGAACACGTGCTTTCCATATTTGTGTTTGCCTTTAAAATCGTTGAGTGTGTGTTTTTGGGTGGTTTGTGCCGATTACCATTATTTTTGGTGAAAATTAGAACCATATTTTTTGTAGTTGGCAAATAACATGGAACCTAGTATTACTCGTGGTGTGATGTTATTTTGTCTTGACAAGAAGATTTGGTACACTCTAAAGAGCACCTACGAGCATAAGAAGAATATGTCTAGAGTGTTTGACATCTATGAGCATCTTTTCATACTTTATCAATGGGATAGCTTAACTACACTATCCTCAGAGGACTAGTAGATGAGCTTGATGTCTACTAGTAGTTGGTTGCCAATGTTAGCAAGATGAGACAATATAGAGATGAGTTAGTTGTGATTGTCTATCTATATAATTTGAATCCCGAGCTTTCTTTTTATATTTATGGACAAATTCTCAATGCAATTCTAGATCTACAGATTATTTTCTCTGGAGTTTTATAGATTTCTATTGCTACACCAGCTTCAGCCTTAGATCGTGGTCGTGGTCGTAGTATGGCCAGAAGAGGTGATTGTGCTGATGGTGGGGGCAACCTCACTATGAGCATTGCAGTCGAATCAATCACAGATATGATAAGTTTTAAGGGAAGTTTGGTTGAGCGGAGTGGCTCAGGTCACTACAAACACTTAAACTACAGTTGCATCTTTTAATTCTACCACATCATCATCATAGGGTGTCCACACCTCAGGATGAGTATGCGAAATTCCTTAAGTTTCAAGAGCATAGTCCTCTACTATGGCATCACATGCCACTACTTCTACCTTAGGCAGTATTACCTTATTAGCTTCTAGGAACAGTTCTTAGATTATTGACTCAAGAGCCTTTTCACATATGTTAGGTACACGAGATGTCTTTACCCGTTTGTCTTAGTTAGCCGTTTCCATAGTCGATGGCCATACTTGTCCGATTTCTACGTAAAGCACTGTTTATGTCTCCTCTTGGATAACATTAGACAAAATTATTTATGTACTGACTTCTATTAGTGTTATAACCAAACAATTACTTTGTTATGTAACTTTCTTCCCGATTCATTGTACCTTTCAGGATTTATAAATGGGAAAAATGATTGATTTGGGATGAGATACCGTAAGGACTAGCATCACTTGCTTTCATAGTGAAGTCATTGTTTCTATGCCATTTTTGATTGGGTCATCCGTCTCCCTAGAAACTTCAGCGGGAGTTTCTTTGGATTTCTGTCTCTTCATTTGAGTGTAAGTCGTATTAGTTGAGTAAGTATCACCATGCTACCTATTGTCATCTATGCCTTGCTAGTAGCCAGAGTTTTTTTAATTTAGTGTATTGTGTTGTGGTCCTATTAGAACTTCGTTTGTGTCTGATTATAGGTATTATATTGTATTTATTGATTATTTTTCTTGTGTCTCGTGGGTTTTTCCGTTGAAGGATAAAGTTAATGTGATGTAGTCAAATTTTAAAAAATAAATAAAATAAATCAATTTTCCATTACTTCCAAAACAGTCTTTACAATGATAATATTTTGGAATTTATTCAATCTGATCTTCAAAATTATTGTGAATTTTTGAATGTTATTCAACTTGTCCTCACATCTCTCAATAAAATAGTGTGGTAGAGCGTAAACATTGATATATTCTCGATAGAACTCGCAACATTATGCTGTAAATGGGTATTTTAAAATACTTGTGGTCGGATACTATTCTTACTGTGTCTTATCTCATAAATAAGATGTCTTCTACACTTACGCATTTACACTTGATGTGGAACTTTTCTCTTTATCTCCAAATGTTTTTGGTTATGTCGCTTTTGTTCAGGATTGGTTTTCAAATCTTGATAAATTGTCTTCATGTTCTGTTAAATGTATCTTTGTTGGATACTCTTGCACGCAACGAGGGTATCGTTGTTTTGATCCATCCACTTGTAAGTATACTGTGTCTATAAATGTTACTTTTTTTCGAGTCTCAACGTTAATTTGAAGATAGTGTTTCTAGTTCAGATAGTATTCTTTTTCATTCTCCTGTTAAGTGTTTCTAGTTCAGATAGTGTTTCTAGTTCTGTTAGTGCTTTTAAAGACCTAGTTATTGTAGAACAGGAGGAAACTTCTCTTATAGGTATATTATTGCTGCTAACAGTTTCCTCCGCCACCACTAATTGAGCCATCCTCCACGTCCGTAGATTTAACTACCTACTGATCTAGATATTTTTATTGCTCTACAGAAAGGAATATGTTTCACTGCAATTCATATTATATTTTGTTTTTTATGATAACTTCCACCTATTCTTTCACACATTTGCCTTATTTATTTCTTTTGAGTCCATTCCCAGGACTACCAAGAGGCTCTTCTTATCCCTTATTGGAAGGCAACTATGAATGATGAAATGTAGGTAGTGGTGTCACGTGACACTTGGGATTTAGTAACTTGCATTGAAGGAATCAAAATAGTCATTTGTCGGTGGATGTTCATTATCAAATATAAGTCAGGTGGTGCCATGGATAGGTAAAAGGTATGACTAGTTACACGTGGATTCACATAAGAGTATGGCGTGGATTACGTTGAGATTTTTTCACTTGTTGTTTGGTTGAACTTTATATGAGTTCTTCTTTCTGTTGTTGTAAATTAGTCTTAGGAGTTTAGTTAGCTAGATGTGAAGAATACTTTCCTATATGGTGACTTGATTGAGCAGGTGTTTATGGAACAACTTTCAGGATATGTTACTCAGGAGAGGGTCATGTGTGTTTGCTCAAGAAAGTTATTTATGACCTCAAATATAGTCTACGTGCATGACTTGAGGAGTTCAATAGCATAGTTATAGCCAATGGGTTTCAACGTTTTTGTCGATCACTTTGTTTTCTATAGACGGATCAATAATAACTATATTATTCTGACAGTGTATGTAGATGATATTTTATTAACAGTAAGTGATACTGTAGGGATTCAGGAGATTAAAGAACATTTGAAGGTGTACATTTAAAGATATGGAAAAATCTAAGTATTTCTTAAACATTGAGCTTACTTACACTAGGGGTAGGATGGTGTTGTTAGAGATGGAATTCGGGCAGGGTCGGGCAGGCACAGCAAAAAAAAACAAAGGCCCGACCGGGCAGGGTCGGGCCCATGTTGACAAGTCATGGGCCCTAGGCCTATGGTGTTTCTTGTATGTTTTTTTTTTAATATACATTTTTTTTTACAGGCGGGCCGGACCGAGGCCGGCCCGGTCTGGCCCAGACTGTTTTCACGGGCCAAATTGGGCCTAGTAAACGGGCCTTCGCGGGCCTGGACCTTGGGCCTGGCACCGCCCCACGGCCCACGACGAGCTTGGCTCGGCCCGGCCCACGGAATTTTGTTTTGGGCCCAGGCTGGGCGGTCCAGGGCCGGCCCGACCCGATTTCCACCTCTAGGTGTTGTCTCAAAGGAAGTTTCCATTAGATCTTCTTCAGGAGATTTGTTTCATGGGATGCAAGTCATAGAGCACTTTTGTCGATAAGAGTTTGGATTTCTAGGACAGTTCGTCGTCACTATTTGAGGATATAGGTTAATATAGGTGTATAATTGGTAAATTAATCTACTTGACTGTTGCACATTTTGACATTACATATATAGTAGGGGTACTCAGTCAGTTTATGCATGAGTTAAGAATAGTACATTGGCAGGGAGTTCTGAGAGTACTGGCATGCGTCAAGAAGGTTTCAAGCAAAGGATTGGTTTATAGAAAAAATAGTCATTTATATATTGAGGCATATTGAGACCTAGGCTATGCAGGAAATAAAGGAGATTGGAAGTTAACTTCTGAGTACTGTATGTATGCTTCGAGGCAACTTTGTCACGTGGTGCAGTTAAGAAATGGAATGTAGTTTCGAGTGTGAAGCTTAATATTAGTCTATGGTGTAGGTAACTTATGAGATGATGTGGCTTCGTTTCTTATTGTTCGAGTTTAGTTTTTCTATGAATGTTCCTATGCTTATGTATTGTGATAATCAAGTCATCATTTTCATTATCAACAATTCAATTTTCCACAAGTACAACAAACACATAGAGGTAGATTGTCACTACGTTCGTGATTTGGTGATCAAGGGAGTCGTTTCTACATCTTATACTCACTCTTCAAATCAACCAGTAGATATTTTCACTAAAGCATTTAGCGTTGGGTCTTTTAAGTCACTTTGTAATAAGTTGGGTATCATTGATGTATTTGTTCCAACTTGAAGGAGAGTGTTAGGCTTATTATGCTTGTGTAGGTTAATGGATTTTTGGATATTTATTTATCTAATGATTCTATAAATATGTAATCACCCACTCATTAGTGGTTGTTCTTTGCTCACAGTCTCTTCCTAATCTCACAATGTGAAATACATGCAGCTCTAAATTATTGTATTCAGTAGATATTGTTCTCTACACCCTAAAGATGGATTCATGCGATGTACATGCAGCTGTAAATTATTTGTATTTAGTAAGTATTGTCCCGTACACTCTAAATTGTTCATCCTAAGAATATCAACATATATCAAAAGTAAAACTACCCTAGATGGGTGATGATGTCTAGCAAAGTCATAATTATTTCCCTAGCTAGGCTGAAACCGAAAGCCCGCAACCACCTGATTAAACTTGGCAAGCCAGGATGGAGGACTACTTTGTTTTAGACCACACATAGCATTCTTTTATTGCACACTTGTGTCTTCTCCTAAGAAACATAGCTGCAGTTTGCCGCATATTGAGGTCCTCAGCAAGTTCACCATGTACAAATGCATCCTTCACATCCAATTGGAACATTGGCCAAATTTATTGATCTCAACAAAGAATAAAACATGGACGGAATTGAGACAGGCAGCTGGAGGAAAGGTCAAAATGGTTGATTCTATTCCTAAATGAACACCCCACAGAAAATATTTTACAGTGAACACTTCACATGGGGAGAGTTGTCATGTTTTCATCCATAACATGTTTCAAGTCAGGTTGAGCGAATGCTCCAAAGGTAAGTCTTGGTAGCAGTAATAAAGGAAAAGGACAAGGCAAACTGATAGAAAGAGGATGGCTGATCATTAAAGGACGAAAAAAGAGCGTAATGGTATAGGTAGTGCACATTATTGGACCTTTCCAAAGAGTAATAGGCAACTCACAATTGGAAGATGGGTATGATGGCAGCTTACCCTTTAGGATCTGAGGCATTGACGAGAGGAATGGGTGTAGGCTGTCCTAATTGCTTGGTGTACACTTATAGGTGCACGGTATTAGTAGGAGCAGACTTAGAAGACCAAACATCTGCAAATGGAAAATAGGTAAAGAAGGAACAAACTCATAACTAGAAAATCAAAAGGTATCTGTAAAATAGATAGTACTCAAAAAGAATGTCTAATATGCTGAATCAAAGTGACTATGAAACATTGGATTGTAACGGTGATATCCTACATTGGATTGTAACGATGATATCCTTTTCGTGTATGAAACTTGGACACATTTGGTGGAATGAGGAGACAACATGTCATGACTAGGTCTAAAACCAAACAAAGCAACAAGCTTCTCAAAACAACACAAAGAAAGAGACTGCAATTTTGAGGATTTTGTGAACTAATATGAAGGTATTGGTCGCTTTGCTTCTACAACATAGCTTGTAGCACACATTCATCTCCATGAAGGATTAAACTAATAATAAGCTTAAGCACAGAGTAGCTTAAAAAATTGCCCTTCTCACCCTCTAGGCTCTGTAGGCCTGTCAATGAGCCAAGTCATCCATGAACATTTCAAGCTTTGCTTGATAGAAAACTAAATAAGAAAGCTTGAGAAGCCAAAGCACTGGCTTAGAATTAGACACTATTATATGATGAAGCCAAGCTTGAACACCATTGTTTGTTGGGCTGTTACATTCACATGAATCATTTCTCTCTGTACGTATTTGTGGTGGGTGTTAGAAAGAAAAGGATCAATTTTTTCATATTGATGTAATAAAAAACCTGTAAACTAGAGCGGCGATTGGTGTTAAAATACTCAATTGAAAATTTCAATTTGTGGATTTTTTTTGGGTGACGTGGATACAAAAGTGTGCAACAAACATAGAGGTTTGTACTTTGCATCAAGTCCCTTCATCCTCGACTTGGTCATGTACTCATGTATGTACTCATGTATGTACTCATTGAAGAATTTGAAGAAATATTTAGTGTGCGTTATTAGCTCTTTATCAGTGACAATAGAATATGTATTAATATTAAGCTAGAATTGCAAATAGATATCTAAGAATCTAAGAATTTAAGCTAGTCAAAATTGATACTGCAGACTTAATGCATATTATTAGCTCTACATTGGTGACAGTAGAATATTTATTAATATTAAGCTAGAATTGTGAATAAATATCTTAGAATCTATGGATTTAAACTAATCAGAATTAATACTGAATTCATGGAGTAAGTTTAGTAATACAAGGAATAGAAATGATAGTGTAACATAAGACAGACTTGAAACTCCCAATTGGTACTAACTGTCGTATTTTTAAATATTTAGGGAACATATTACTAAAAATGAGGATATCATAGAGGATATTACCAAAATAGTTAAAACACGATGAATGAAATAGAGAAGTGCATCTCGAATTTTGGAAAGGTTTATAAAATAACTATATGATCAACTATGCTTTATGGTATAGACTGTTTTTTTTTGAAATCGGTAGTTTAGGAACTATGCTTTATATGGTATAGACTGTTGAGGAACTAATAAATCATATGTACAAAAAGTAAGAGTAGTTGAAAGAAAATGTTTAGATGGATCAGATAAATATTTAAAGAGATAAATTAGGAAATATTCATTTGTAACATGGGAGGTGTAGCACCATTTGACGATAAAATCCAAAAGAATCTTCTTTAGGTTGTTTGACCATTTTTAGAAAAGACTTTTAGATGTACCCGAAGAACAGAGGAACTAGTCGTTGTTGATGGAGTTAAGAGAGTAGAGGAAGAGGAGGGTCTCTACATGAATACAAAATAGTGAAAAAGATTTTGTGCATGTGTAATTTAACATAAGCAACGCTGGAGAGAAATACATGGAGAGAACAAGTTATCGACTTCATATAGAGAGATTAGGCACGATTTTTTTTTGTTGTTGTATATTTCCTCTCTGTTTGTTCTAGGTTATTTACAAATCTAGACTCCTGGAGTTAAGGTTGGCTCTTTTAAAGCTTCGCACGAGTCTTACCAGTTGTGACAAAGCTTTTGGTTTAGTTAATTAAACTTGACACTTAGGTTTGACAATTCCAACAGATACTTGTAAGCTCCTAATCGTTTAAACTCCAAAGGGAGGCACTGCCATCTCTGTTTTTTGCCCCTTTGTTTTCCTATAAGCCCCTGGGATTCTAGATCCTGTGATCAGTTGGCTTTCTCACATCATTCTTGCAGATCTTTTTACTAAATCTGATTTTAGGTGTTGTTCCAGTTTCTTTGTAACACAACATAAAAAAATACATATTAAGCTACTATTGTATTTTCAACAGAAGATTTTCTTCTAGTTCCAATCATTTTGCAAACAATGAAATTTCTAAAGCTCACAAATATTTAGTTTACATTAATGTACCATACATACTGCATACGAACTTGCAACACAATTTTGCCTCATAACAAGCAGCCACCATAGCTCTCCATACACGAAGCAAAATCCACATAGCCCATCCTTTTATTAACATCATCCCTTAGAAAAACAAAGCAAAACTTAGAAGCAAACAAGGCTTCACGTTTCTACTTTGTGGAATCTTTGTTCTTATTGAACACAGTGGGGTATGATCCAAAACAAGCTTTTCAACCCATAGTGTAGGAAGGAGACGGAAGATTAATTACAGTGCTTTTGACTTTTACCATCATGTTTATGCTGTTAGTTATGCCCTGTGATCCAATGCCACTGTCTTTCAAACCCTGCATACAACACTCTTGTTAGGAGCTGTGTATGTTACTGGAAGCGCTCTTTTGCCCATAGGAAGACCTCATTTGAATATAGCAATGATATCATTTGAGCTTACCTGAAATGGGAAGTGATCTGGTCCCCGGGCAGGTGCAGAATTAATTTGAACTGTTCCCATCTTCATTGCATCACTGATCATGATTGCTTTAACAATGTCCCTGGTGAAGACACAACCCTGTGTTTCAACTCACTCTGTTAGTATATTAAGCGCATGCATTGCACACTGAATGAAATAAGCATTCTGATGGTTTTGTGAAAAACATATGAATTTTGTACAATTTCCTGAGTGTTTTACCCTATGTATCTATTTCTAAATTGACATTCAACTTTGAAAAGAACTCTTTAGGATACACCATCATGAAAATCCAGGGTAGTTCCTGTGCACATCTGAAAGCAAATTTTGATAACCATCAAATATTCAGCTCTAG
>JAMKQA010078780.1:0-15557 GCA_024699735.1 Posidonia australis
CATAGTGAAATTTTCATTTAAATTAAACAACTATTGATTCTTGATTTAAAGGTCTTAACATTCAACATATTTTGTTAAATTCTAACCGTTAAATTTTAAATTAAAAATTAATAGTGAATATAATTCAAATTAGGATAAAACCTTAATACATAGTAGATTATATTATAGATTAACTAATTATATAATTAAATTTTATTTTAAAAAACAGAAAACTAAAACAAAAAAGATGACAGGAAAATTTTCGTATAAGCAACTACATGAACCCAATCGCATGATATTTCTCTGACTTTGAAGAGTAGGTGAACCATTTCCTGTATTTATGTATATATTTCTCTGACTTCATGAATCCCAATCGCATGGGCTCCACCACAGCCGAGACGAGGCATCATAAGGCTGAAACTGGTCCAGATCACAGTAATCCTCCTCTTCAATCTTTTACTCTATCATGGAAAAACCAAACCAGTACCCGCCGACCTCTCCGGCCTCCTCCTCCGACCACGATGTCTCCAGCGTCAAAGGCATGATCTGGTTCGCAACAGCCATGTGCATCTCGACAGCCATCGTCATGGCGTTCTTCTGCAGCTTCTGCAGAAGGAACAGGCGCCTCCGCGACGCTGGGGCAGCAGCAGCAGCAGCTGCTGCTGGCGGTGGGCTTGACCGCGACGCCTTGAATGCCATCCCGGTGTTCGTGTACTCGTCCGACGATCGAGAAGGGGAGAGGCTCGAGTGCTGCGTGTGCTTGGGGGAGTTCAGGGAGCACGAGAAGGGAAGGTTGCTTCCCAATTGTCGTCACAGCTTTCACGTGGATTGTGTCGATAAATGGTTTCAGTTGAATTCTACGTGCCCACTTTGCCGGTCGGCAGCCGGATCTCGGACCACTGAATTGAAACAAGGGTTGACTGTTGTCTAGAATGGCAGATGGCTCTTCTTCTTCTTCTTCTTCGTATTTTCTTTCTATGGTCTTGTTTGCAAAGGAAACTATTCTGATTTGCTAGTGTTGTTTCTGTGGGATTCATGACTGTGTATAGAACCACATTGTTGTTTGTATAATATAAATTTGTTTTGGATAAATTTAATTCAGAAAAAAAAGAAATGATTTTTAGGGGAACGTCTTGCAGAAATTATTTTCCTTAAAAACTAGGGGAGAATGTTTGATGTATATTCTTTACTTGAGACAGATGTTGGCCTTCTTTACTACCGTAAAGATGGGGATATGTAAAAAAAAAAAGTTAAACATGGGGATATTAGTAAGAGAAAATGACACATCTATAAGAAAATAAAGGAAAAAACTACCATCCAAAGCTTCACTTTCCTCACGTGCTCCGGGTGTATGGAATTGTAATTAGGGCCCGATTGCAAAATGGGCCGGGATATCCCAAGTGCACTGTGATCTGTAGGTCTAGAGTTTTGCTGTGTTTCTTCTAACAGTGCTTCACATCCATAATGTTTTAGGATCCATTACAATAGCTAAATAAAATAAAACTAGAGGTTTTAGCCAATATTTCGAAATTTTGATTCTATATCATTGTTTCTAATAGAAAAACTATAATGATCGTTATATTTTGTCAAAAACTGAATAAGTTAATAAATATGTGACAATGGGAAACAAGTAATAGAATAATATTGATCAGATATAGACTTTAAGTATTTCATAAAAGGCTCGAAAAAGTTATAAATTGTTCTATAATTTTTCCACTCAACAAAGTAGCTCAGCTTGTCTTTCATTATAATAGAAAGTGATTACATTACCATGAATAAAACAAATTCTGTTCAAATTGGGCATTCATTATGCGTTTGGGAGGTAAAAAATATTTACTTGAAATATTTAGTAAGACATTGAAATTTAATAAAAAAAATTCATATCAAGGAAGAGTAGTCAATAGGTCAGGTTAAATTCATTAACCCGTTTGATCTAACTCATTATTTTAAAGTATGAATTGAAAAAACAAACCTGTTAGTCCTGTTAAATTCTCAAGAGTTGAGTCTTAAGTTGGTCATATCAACTTGTTAATTGTTAGAATGACAATCTTTCTTTTTTGTTAATTTTACAAATTTAAAGGAAATTCTAAACATATCTTCTTAATATTATTAACTTGGTGTTTAGTATATTTTATGTATGTCATTTCATATATAAAAAACATGAAGTTTTTGCATTTTTTAGATATTATTGATCCTTTATTTATATTTTATTATTTTTTACACGTTTATGTTTAGAATATATTTATTTGGACGATTGCTGTATATTTAAATATTATATCATACATGTTTATATATAAGTTAATCATTTTATTATGTATTGACTCATTAATCCATCCACAACCAGTTATCAAAATAGATTGAGTTAAGTTACAAGTAAAGGGCTGGAAAAAGAAATAATCACCTGACCCGTAATTCATTATCTCAAACCGTACGACGGCCACCATGCGGGATCCATCCTGATGTTCATTCTTCCATCACGGTCTTTGTCTACTTGTCCAAGTCCCATGAGAACAAACTTGAGTGCTCAGAGTGCTTGGCAGATTTGAAGGAGAAAGACAAGGGTCCAACATCCGATCCCAGTTGATGTAGGAGCTTGTAGTAGGCATGTTTTCCAGATTTTGCTTATTGAGTGTTGTAACCGACCAATAGGTTTGGTAATGGATTGAGTTTACGTATATTTTGACTCATCTTTTTTTCACAACCTGGATCTAGACTTGCGGTCTAAAATCAGGATCTAGATCTAGACTCATGTAGATGATAGATTTAGGTCTAGATCTCGAATCTAATGACTCTTTCAACCTTTTTTTTAAGAAGATAGATCTATAATTAAGCCAAAATTATTGTAAATAAATGTACTAAATATTGTAAACAATTATTTGTCAATAAATATATATCATGAACAAAATACATCCATAAATAAATATATATCATGAATAATATCATGAACCCATTGATTATTGAACAATACATAAATAAATATATCTAACTTCAATAGACCAATTTTGTCAATATACATATAACAATTCACTATTAATGTACATACACCACATAAATAAAATACATAAATAAATCATAAACTGCTAAACAATTCTCTGTTTGAGAGAGAGTTGTCGGACTAGACCACTGGAGGAGGGAGAGGCAGTTGTCGTCAACTTGAAGGGCGGAGAATCACTAAAGGGGGAAGCAGAGGAGGGAGAAGCGATTATCGTCGGCTTGGAAGAGAGACAGATAGTAATGAAGAAAGGCAACTATCAAACACTCAAGTTGGGAGGAGGGACAAGAGAGAATCAGAGGGAAGAGGTGAAAGAGGGAAAGAAAAGTACCAAAGGTAGATATGGTGGTTGGTGGAGAGGGGAGGAATAGAGGAGGGAGGTAGAGGATTAGAGAAGGGAGGTAGAGGAGGGAGGCGAGGATTGAAGGGAGGAGGCAAAAAAAGGAGAGGGGACGATCAATTCAGAGAGATAATGCATGTTGGATATCCTCCTAAATGAGAGTAGAGTATTGAAAGAATGAGTAGAAATATAAATATATAGTTAAAATATTATACATTAATTTTTATATGTTAACTTATATTATATTATATATATATATATCAGATTTATAGATCTAAGTATTTTTAGACTCAAACCTTATCCAATAAATAAACGAATTTAACAAATCTAAATCCACAAGTCCATAGATCTTATTTTTAAGACTCAGATCCATATTTCACAGGTCCAAACCTGCAAGTCTTGGATCCAAACCCGATCCATTGTCAACCCTACCGATCGAGACTGCATTGATTTCTTTCTCTCTTTTTTTCTCCTCCCATTGAGAGAGATACATATTCTCGCTAACGGATGCATAACCAACAGATTTGTCTGTAGATGTATTCTTAATTTTTCATTCACAGCCAATGTAGTATGCTATGATGGTTGATAATAAGGGGACTATTTGTGGCACTGAACCGACCCAGTTGGATGAGACTCATTTCTCCGAGGGAGATTAATCTGGACGAGCCCTTCGGTTCAAATACCCATGACAAGAATAACTAGAAGTACCGTTCTGATGTGGTGGTGAGCAAACCTGCTAGCTTTTTTGCAGGAATGTTGTCAGCTTCCTTCCTTCCCCGCGTTACGACCACAAACAAAAACTTTCAGAAACAAAACATGGTGAGCAGCCCTGCTAATTTTTTTACACCATGAGCTTCCCAAGGTTACCACCACAAACAATAACTCCTCATGGCTTACAGCTCGCCAGCCCCACCAAATCCCTCTCCTAGCCACGTTCCTACCGTAGTACTTGTTGGATTCCACATCGGCATAGTCAGCCTCTTCCTCGCTGTGTGGCGGCTATAACGACCAAGTGACGCACAATTATGTTGCTGCCGCACCATTTCTGCAGTTTCCTCCACCAATGCTCCCTCCTTCACAGGTGGGATCAATTGCTAAGTTCTCACATCCTTCCCAACTTCCGTACTTCCCGCATCCAGTGGGAGCATGTTTGAGTGCTCGACATGCTTCTGGGAGTTGCAGAAGCAGGAGAAAGGAAGGTTCCTTCTCAGATGCCGGAATAGCTGATAACTCCCATGCCGAGTGCATCTGCAAATCGTTCGAGTAAGCACTCCACTCACTTTCCTGTTGTGTCTCTGCACTGTTGAACCAGAGAGACATCCTGGCATGGAATCAGTTTCAGAGTGAGTTCTAGTGTGATGTGACGTCCAACAACTAAAAAATAATAGCACATCCTCGTGTTATTTCCTCTCCAATGAGGAAAAAGAGTCTCCAGGAGTAATTTCCTAATATCTCTAGCCACTATTTCTCTTTCGCTAATCTTAGAAATCAACCTGACGGAACTGCAATCACTCAAGTTCTTCATCACCACATCGCAGCTCGAATGAAATAACGGGTGGAAATGGAGATCTGATATGTGTATTCCAACAGTCCCAAAGAACAACGTATTTCATTCATTAGTCTTCTAATGGACTAGAACGACAAAAATCTTTCATTCCTAAATTATCCATATTGTACAATAGCACTAGCAGAATCTTCTTCAGATATTTTGCTGTATCTGTAAAAGGAAAAAATGCAAAAATGTGTTATTTCTGCATGAGGTCCTGTGGCGAAGGGCAGTCATAGTTGGACATGGGATGGAAGAATTAACATGTAAAGATAAAAATTATTACAAACATTTGAGCGCATAAAGCTACCATGATAGAGAGGAACTAGGTAATAAATTAGAATCGTATATAAATCAAAGCATCAGATATATGACCGTCTCACTACAAATTTAACAAAAGAGTAGAACACTCGATTGCATTTCAAATGGACAGATGATTAAATCTATATCCGTCCAAACCAACCTCAACAGTTTAATTGGTGGCAACAATTTGTCTGTGGAGACACTTGATGTCTTCTTCCTAAACACTCCCTATATCTAAACTCAAATTAAATGGGGATGATAAACAAACCATGCTAAATTATTATAACGAACTATTAAACTTACAAAAGGATTTTCAAGAAGATAAACCTCCATTTTCTGTAAAAGAAAAAAACAAAATATGTATGTCATTAGAAATTTTCACCTAGTTTGGAATGATAGTTGATTGTTGACAACAGGATATCTTCACCTTCAATACCTGAAATCATGCTAGTTATACTTTTGGATCAGCCTACTAAACAACCTATAGCCGAAGAAATGACCTGAATAATCAAATAAAAAGAAAGTACATAGGCAGCACCTATGTGCAAAACTACAATAAATGAAGACTAAGAAAGGGAAAATATATTTCCACTTGTCATATTTTTCATCAACAAATATATCAAATGAATGCCTGCTGAAAAGAATCCACCCATCATGAAAGAAATGGGTGAATGGAGACTTCTTAATCAAAGCATTAACCACAGAAAAGTGACATGAACTGATTACCAATGGACCCCAGCAGCAACCAAATTAGACAGATCACATGTTGTTTGGATTCATTGTAACCCTTTGCTTCATTTTGAGACGAGGAGGAACTCTAGCAGCTCCATCAACTCCAGAAATTCTAGAAAGTACATTTCTCAGTAAAGCCTTTTGCCTTTGCCCATAGACCCTTCCCTCCGTCATCGCATCCTCTTCTCAACCTTGTTATTTAGACAGGCATAACCCTCAATATCGGTGGTTTCTAATGGAAAGATGAAAATCCAGATGACACATTAGAACCAAGAAAAGAAGTCACCACATCTATGTAAGAGTCCTCCAGATTTAATCCAATAGTCTCACTTTTACAATAATTTATCTTCAACATTGCTGAAAAAAATCCACCTTAGAAATTGCACCAAATCCATCAAACCAAACAACCTCCGCATATTGTAGTTGTGAAGTACAAACTCCTTGCCATCATTCAACCTTGAAGCCAACCCACGATAGTCACTCTAAAAGACTAGAATGTGCCAGAGAGAAAACACTAACTACTAAATAACACAAAATGGGTGACACCGGATCCATTTATCTAAGCCCCTGTGCATGGATGTAGAAAATGCACTCAATGTTTCATACTTCATGCATGTAGATCACACTTGGTTTGTTCTTCAAAAGGAAAGTGACGCAACGGCCAATGTAACCATTTGAAGGAAAAATCAGTCTTTAGAACCAGCTATTCAATACTGATATTAGATTTCACAGCTATCTTAGCCTAGTAAGAAACAAGGTACATGGAGTCATCCAACTCTAACCGATTGGATTACTGATGAGGAATACTGTATCACCTTACACTGAGTAATGTCACAGAGACGTGAAACAATATACTATTGATGAAATAAGTTGATGCATTATTCCATATAATATTAACATGTTTCCAATTGAGCACCAAAAGCACCAATAAGAACAAAAAGAATATCAACTAAGAATGAAGACCATATTAACTCATGTAAGAAGTAAATGACAGGTAAAACAGTAATCAACTAAAACTACCACAAAAAGTGGCACTTTGTCTAAAATGTCTAAAACCACATGAACATTTCAGCTAGCAAGAAAATAAGAAACTATACTTGGAGAATTTCTGAAGGTAGACACCCATTCATCTTGTAAGAATCCACAATTCTCCAGTCATCATCAATCTCCAACACCGATCTTGATATGTTAGACTTCTGTTTCAGGTGACCATGTGTTCCCACTAGTTGCATCTCGTAATCTCTAACTGAAAAAGAAGCCTTTATTAGAGTAACAACAATCAGAAGGAACACGAATGGTGATCAGATAGAAGTTTTTTACATGTCAGTTGTGATGGCATTGAAGCTTGTCCTTTGGAAAGCATGTTTGCTCCTTCACTTCAAGGAAGAAAATGTCTCCATGTTGCTACTCCATCATAACTTTGGAAGGAGATGTGGCATCACAGGGTTGGTATGTGTTAACTCTGAGAAGAGATGAAGGAGAAATAACAGTAAAATCTAACTGCACCTCTACTGCAATCGAAGACTACGTAGCTGCTCCACTGCATGGGATGTTACAAGTGTGGGAGGATGTGAGCACTACCACTCAGCCAATAGTTACCATACCCACCAATGGACCAACCTACACAATCTACTTTCTTTTCCAATGAAAATTTAGAGAAAAGTTTGTCACCTTGCATTCAGAAGAAAATACAAGTATCAAGCCTAATCAACACTTAAAGCAAATGTTTTAGTGCATTTATTACCCCCAAAAAAAACTAGAACGGAGATGGCAGGATGAAAAGAGAAAAAGATATGACAAATAAGCTTTATTATCACAGCCGAACTTACCTAGAATTGTTTATAGGACAACCATGTGCTTTTCATGTTTTAAAGACAGTTCAAATAAATGTTAACCTTTGTTCATGAATATATCCATTTTCTCATACAATGTCGTCTCCATTGTTTGCATTACAGATATTCATCAAACACATAGATGTTGAATGAGGCTGTCCTCATCAAGCATTCCATAAGGCCTACCACAATTTTCTACAAGCTACTGAAAAAAGAATAAGTGAAAGAATTACATTCATAAAACCCTACCTGAAATATTAAAAGACAGACTGAAAATTTAAATTACTGGCAATTTTAAGTTACAAAAAATGGGTACATGAACTTTTCTTTCACATGCATATGAGGGCAGTCCTGCCAAAAAGACTATACATAAGTAAGCCAACAAATACTTTTGATCTTTCAAGCTGTTCTTAAATGCAGATGATTAAAATGGATAAGCAAACGTAGAACAGAACTATAGGCACTTGACGTGCTTCATTGTCCAGTAAATTGATGGTTTCAAGTTCATTACTGATCAAGTATCAGGAGTCTCTGCTATTTAATTTTCCCATTTTCAAAGATGAGATCACGTTTGTATGTTTAGAACTGTTTGGTGCCAAATAAACCATTTCTAGTATGTATATGAAGACCAATAAATAAAAAATCATTTCTTTATTAGTTGCTCCATTGCAACACAATGCTTTAGATTCTATGATATCATCAGGATGTAATTGTTTTGGGACGTCTAGGACCTTGCTGCCACTTTCTGATGTCAACAGCACCTAATTTGGAGGAAACTTCTCCATGAAATTTGGCAGACACCCTGGTTGGGGAGAAACAACAGTAATTTCAGAGGCTCAGCATCTGTGTGATATCCGAGATAAAGTTAATGGATGGGGTTTGAAGTGCACCCATCGAGTGAAGTGATGTGATGGATGAGATCGTCAGAACATGGCTAGTAAGAATGTTGTTTTCACTCTCCATTTTATTTTTTTATTTTTGGCACTTATCACCTTGATAAGTCATTCTTGTATGCTGGTTTGGTTCACCTGATTCATAAAATCCTTCTCTCTGATAACTAAAAATTACATTTACTATGTTGGCTTTGTATTTGAGCATCTAACCACTGACAAGATATGGAATCTTACCTTTGCTCAAAATTTGGCAGAAAATTTAAACCAAGTCAAATAAGCTTTTTTTTAACAACTAAGCAGCTAATCAAGAAAGAGTGATGCCCATTGGGGGAGTTTATTCTCAGCGATGACTGGTCGTACCCCCTGTTCAGTCCTCTGGCCAATGCTCTTCACAAATCACAATCAAATCAAACCTATTACATCACCATGCCATCCCAGTCTTCTCTTCCAGTTACATTTTCATATTTGCAAAACTTTTTAGATATGGTGAAACCTCATTATCATTTAACAGGTGAGGTTAAAGAATTATATTAGCGCATCTAGCACTCAATGTAGCCACACAGACTAACTACAACAGTAGATCACCTAATTGTTTACATGACCTTGATCAAAGAGAAATACCACCTATTTCATATTTTTAAATAAAACAGTCAGGCAATGATAGCCTTACAGTTCTGCTATATTATCTCCAACTTCTATTAGTTACGTATCAAAAAAAATTGTTTCATTTTTTTTGGTAGACGCTTATCAACTCTTTCCGGTCCCTCGATGATAATTATATCATATGCTCAGATAACAATGTTTTTGTTACTGGTGAATGTAGTTCTCCTTAAAATTGTTGATTATAAAAAACATATTCCTTCATCATGAATCCATTATTCCCCTCCATATATGTAGCTTTCTTCTTGATAATTCTACATGCTATAATTACTAGAGTAAAACTTATAGTCACACTTTAGGAACTTGAAAGCTATAGCAAGTACAGTACCCAATCACTTGACATCTGATATTTTGATTTCAATAGGAAAACTGCAGGGTTGGCACTTCCCCAAATGATTTGTTTTCTAAGCATAACCTGAATCCATAGTAGATATGTAGTAGAACAAAATTTTTCGCTCTACACGAATGGTGTAGTTGGGAAGACTCTAATTTGTAAATCTACAAAGGCTGTACAGCTCTGCAGTAGGAGCAACGAACATTAAGTCTTACATAATCACTTGATGTTACACCATTGTTGAGTAAATAATCAATAAGGTAACACATCAAGAAGAAAGATAGCCTTGGAAACAAATGACAATGCTAGTAAAGATGCCTAGGACAACAAACAAAACATCCCACAATTAAAGAGGGAATAGTTGAAAGAGCAAGGGTCCTGAATAATAGGGACGGATGAAAGGGATGGAAAGAAAAGGAAAACAGGGAAGAAGAGAGAGAGATATGGTCTGAACTAACAAGAGGGATATAAAAAAATCTGCTCTCTCATTTGGATATTACTCCAGGAAAGGAAAAAAAAGAGCATAGGATAGCCAACTTATTAACCCCATACTTAAGATTTTACATCTAAATATTTGAGTTAAAAACCAAATTCATGAATCTAACAAAAGTTTATTTCGCTCATGGCTGGCAGTATAAATCAATACTATACGATAAGGGACAGTTTTGTCATTGCCATTTTTATACCTGCTTTTTTGTTTTTTGTTTTTTTCAATTACACATGTGAGCTCTCTCTCCCTCTCTCTCCTTCCACACATCAGTCCCTTATCTTTCTTCCCTTTCTGTTCAGTCTAGAAAAGAGTGACTGAAAAATAACTCATTAAATCAATAATTTGATGCGCAAGCGAGAAATACCATCTTGACCAGTATCAGACGCATGGAGAAAGAAGAAAAATTATCCCGACCAAGTGAAGAAATGATCTAGTAAAACAGGACCTAAGATATAAAGAAGATAGGAAACTTAGGCATACTAGCATCCAATTTCCCACAAAA
This sequence comes from Posidonia australis, assembly GCA_024699735.1. Taxonomy (NCBI): domain Eukaryota; kingdom Viridiplantae; phylum Streptophyta; class Magnoliopsida; order Alismatales; family Posidoniaceae; genus Posidonia; species Posidonia australis. The sequence goes on from JAMKQA010078780.1 coordinate 10,604, forward strand.
GAAAAGGCATCATTTCATGATATGAAATTCATCATAAATTACAACATAATTTTTCCATCCTACAATGTAACAATGTGAAAAATGATACTGAAGCTACAGCCAAATAACTGAATTTAAAAGCAGCCTTCAATGCACAAAAGATAGAGTATGGGATTTAAGTAACTGTACCCATTTACGAAGATGCAACAAGAGCATCAAACCTTTGAACATCCATCTTGTTATGTTCCTTCAGGTGTCAACCCTTAGTGTAGAATTTTGCAAATATCCTCATATTCCACGGCTGGTAGCATCCTACCATCATAGATCCCCTTCTCAATTTGAACCTTTGCACAATACTTCTCCGTGTTCACTGAAAGCAACCGTGCATTTGATCCTCTATATGCCCCATTCACTATCCTCACCAACCCTCCAATCTGTGGGATCACAGTCTCGAGCTCGTCCTGATCAACCCTGAGCACATGTTTCTTCTCGAGCATCTCTATCTCGCCGACATACTTGTCTATCACCTTAACAACTACACCTTTCTGCTTGTAATATCCTTTATCAGCCAAACCCTTGCTCATCACTTTCACCACAATACCCTCACACAGCCAATAATCTTTCCTATTGCTCCTTTCCTTTGCCTTCTCCTCCTCCTTCATCAACTCATCCAAGACTCCGCCACCACTCTTCACTTTCTTAACATTTCTCTCCTTTTCCTTTCCATCCCTATCTTCTTCGAACCCAAGCTTTGGCTTCTCGGAAGCAACAGGAACCGGCTTCGGCGGGATCGACGATGACGCAGGAAGAGAAAATGCAACTTTCCCTCCAGCATTAGAATCCAATTCCGATTCCAAATCAGTATTTGGACGCGAATTAGAGCTATCACTAGCCGTCCGCTGTTCCACGAACTCGGAGGCGCGCTCAATCTGCTTGGAGATCGCCCGTTCCTGCTTCTCCTCCTCGACAAGATCCGATTTGAGGCGCTTGTTCTTGAGCCTCTCCTTGAACATAGTCTCGGAGTCGCGGTCGATGTAGGTCATGAACCAGCCCTTGGGCGTCTCCTCGACCTTGCACTTCCCGGTCTGGCCGAGGTATTTGACGAACTCGGTGAGCGTGGCCCACTGGGTGGAGTTCATGTGGACGTGGTGGCGGTCAGCGATGTACTCGTTGTAGACGACGGTGGCTGCGATGCGGGAGAAGCGGTGGGAGCGGCGCATGTGGTCGAGGAAGGCGGACTCGAACTCCTCGGTGTAGCCGTCAACGATGCGGGTGGGGTTCTGGCCGAAGACCTGCATCTGGCGCTGGTGGCTTTCGCTCATACAGTGGCATTTGAAGCCGTTCTCGTCCCGGCATTGCTTCTGGCACATCTGGCAGTACCACCGCAGCTTTTGCAACCCCTTCGCCTTTATTCTGTTCGCGATCGCCTTCGGCGTCAGGAACTCGTTCTTCCCCATCTCCTCCTCCTCCTCTTGCTTCTAATCTTCTTCTACTTCCTCTTCCCCAAATCGCTAGGGTTTCTACTTTCCATACCAGTGCGCTAATACCTGTCCGTCGATGGAGGAAAACAAATACGCGATCGGATCGTGTTGGAATAGGAACGGAAACGGATACAATCTTTGTATTCTTATCCATTTTAGAGAACATGAATATTGTTGGATCCGTTTAAAAATAAATAACCATGCTATTTACCCACGTAAATCTAAAGATAATAATGATATTGTCCCCATATAAAAAATAAATAACTAAAGATGTATCTTATGAACTACTTGAATACGAAGTTTTTAAACCTTTTGACCATCATGAAAGGATTGGATTGGATGTGATCAAGATCTAAAGAATTAAAAAATTAAAATTAAAATAAATAAGAAAACTCGTTTGAATTACACACCACTTATTTTCTTCTCCCCAACCTAACCCCGTCGGCATAATTTTCTTCTCCCAAATCATAGCACAAAGGGATTGTTCGTCAGATGTCTCCATTGGATCATTTTTATTGTGAAAAAAAAACGAGAAGAGGAGAAGTTTTATCAAATCGTCAAGGAGTAAGGACGATGTTTGGACATCAAAAAATAAGAGTTTTTTTTAATAAGAAAATTACTTATTACTATCTCTAATTTTACTTGAATTTCATTTTATTACTTCTTACTTAAAAATGTGATAATTAACTCTAACCATCTAAATTAGACATTTAGGTCCTTCCACTTGATTTCCGTGAGTGGGAGACGAGATCACATGACCACATGAGAGCATTTACTTGTTATATTATATGAGAGGGTAAATTAGTCAAGATAAAAAAATAGCAACATTAGGACTTCATTTGTATTTGCAAAGTGGGAAGTACTTTTTTTTTTGAAAGTGGTAATTATATTGATAAGGGTTCTTTGCAATGAATTCTACCAAGAACAAAACATAGTCTCAGTAAAGACAAAAAGACCGAGGATCTAGTAAATCCAAAGAAAATTATAGTATGCTGACTAACCAACATTACATTAAGTTACAGTCCACAAAAATGATTGAAAGAGGAAAATCATGAGGAGAGATCTTCCAGGGGATCATGCACAGGAGGCATAGAGTCAGCTGAGGTATTGGTTGAGGAGCTGGGAAACACAGGAGGAGAGTGAGAAGAGGCTCCCAGAGTTTGTTGATTCATACTCCATGAGTGTTGCATTTCTGAGACTTATTGCATTGAAGCATCTCTTTCAAAACCTGTGTCTAGAGTTACTATCCAAGAATTTATAAGAGATAAAATATAAAATAGAACTTGATTACTTGTATTGCAGGAGTTACGAAAAACTCTAGCATTCCTTTCCTTCTAGATACACCACACTCTAGCAAAGTGGGAAGTACTTAATTGTTGTATTTTGAAGTAAGAGGTAGTAAGGTGAAATTCAGGTAAAATATTTTATTGATCCAAATATGATCTATGACCCTTCAAATTTATCTAACGTTGGATGTATCTCAATGACAACATGCTTGAAATCAATACCAATCGCTAAACAAAAATGGAAAAAAAATTGTTGTAGGCCCCAAATCGAAATTGGGTCTAAAAGAGGGTCGTAATGAAAAAGTGAAAAAGAGAGTATTTTACCCTGGACTACAAGATGTCAAACAAATGTAGCAACTTTCATAACTTCCAATCCCTTGACACAAGCTGAAGCTGAATCCTTACAAGCTCAACTAGAAAGTTTAACAGATATTTTCAACAACACCTGGCTAACAGATGAAGAGGACACACTTATTTGGAAGCCTACCAGTTAAATCTTGTTATGCTATGTTAAATGATGGTGGCTTCAGATTTAAATATCTGAGAGAAATCTGGAATTGCTGGGGGTCACTTAAAATCAAACTCTTTTCGTGGCTGGTTATTTGTAATAAAATTTTGATTAAAGACAATCTATGTAAAAGGGGATAGATTGGCTCTGATTTATGTATTTTTTGCAATAAGAATAGAGAAACTGTCAACCATCTCTTCTTATATTGCCCGTTTACTTATTCAATTTGAAATGCTTTTACCGTTGGTTCCATATATCCTGCTATACTTTCAATAAAAGATTTATTTTCTATTCCTCCTGCGCTAAAATTTGAAACCTCCTTAAAAGGTTCTCATACTTTCGTTCAAATTTTTTTATGGTATGTTTGGAAGGAAAGAAATAATAGAACTTTTAAGGGATTTTATAGAAATGCCAGCATGATTATAAATGACATCATTTCCTTGATTCACTGTTGGATAGAATGTCTGGGTACAGGATTTGAAAAAAAATGAAATTCTACAATCAGTTTCAACATTCCAGCAGAATAGACAAATGGAGCAAGCCCCACTGGCTCCAACAAATGCCTAACAGGGGTGGGAAAACAATGTGTCAACGCCTGCTCTCATGGAGGACAATCCCTTGCAATGATTAACATGTTGTTAGTCGGTGTAATACTCTTTCATTTTGTCTTTATCAATATTGCTTTTCGGACGATCTTAATCTTTTTTTTGCTGGAACTATGGGTTCCGCTGGAAGTGTAATAGTTGACTCGTGCAAAACTACTTTATCCTTGACTGTGGTGGCATAGCCAAACATTAATAATAATAGATTACCGTTTACAAAAAAAAAAAAACTTTCATAACTTCCACTAGTTTCTAGCTATTTATTAAAAAAAATAACTTACACTAATAAATGGGATTGATTCCGGATAAAACAAGGAAGTAGACGACCATAGGTTGTCTCAGCTACGTTCTTAGAATTCCAAATATCAATTCGTTCGAACAAAAATATTAAATAGAAGTGAAAGTGTAAGGAGTGCAATGTTACATGTCAATCTATTTAAAATTGGTATATAGCAGTATATTTTAACGAACATCAATATGACCAAATTGTAATTAGCAATACATGTTGACGGTTACGTTTCCAATATTGTCCAAACATGATGGAAAAACCGTCGACAGTGAAGAGATTTCCGACGATGGATTTGGGGCTCCGGCGATGGTCAAGAAGGAGGAAGATAGATGTAAATCTTTTATGTGTTTTCTGGGATTAATTCCGGATAAAACAAGGAAGTAGACGACCATAGGTTGTCTCAGCTACGTTCTTAGAATTCCAAATATCAATTCGTTCGAACAAAAATATTAAATAGAAGTGAAAGTGTAAGGAGTGCAATGTTACATGTCAATCTATTTAAAATTGGTATATAGCAGTATATTTTAACGAACATCAATATGACCAAATTGTAATTAGCAATACATGTTGACGGTTACGTTTCCAATATTGTCCAAACATGATGGAAAAACCGTCGACAGTGAAGAGATTTCCGACGATGGATTTGGGGCTCCGGCGATGGTCAAGAAGGAGGAAGATAGATGTAAATCTTTTATGTGTTTTCTGGGATTAATTCCGGATAAAACAAGGAAGTAGACGACCATAGGTTGTCTCAGCTACGTTCTTAGAATTCCAAATATCAATTCGTTCGAACAAAAATATTAAATAGA
>JAMKQA010078781.1:0-18297 GCA_024699735.1 Posidonia australis
CCCCCCCCCCCCCCCCCCCCCCCCCCCCCCCCCCCCCCCCCCCCCCCCCCCCCCCCCCCCCCCCCCCCCCCCAATTCAGGGAACGTCCTGGGTCCCAATCGTCCTCTAGCCTCCCTGTTGCTCCACCGCCCCTTGGATTGCCGTTTCGACGCTTCCAGTAGCTCCGCACGAGATCGCTGGAGAATACGCCCAGAGACGCCGTCGCTAGAGAAGACGACTCCTCCAGAGATGGACTGCGTGCCACCCGCTGCGCCGTGCACCTTCGTCAGTTCAGGAACCCTCCACCGTGTCCCGTGAGGCCTCTGGAGCTTCCAGAACCACACCTCGAGCTCTGGATTGTCATAGTGACGTTGCCCGCCAGAGAAGGCCACAACAGTGATAGGCGACCGCCCTCCTTGCTCCATCAGCCTCCATTCTGCTCCAGAAGAAGCGTGGACACTCCCCGATGCTCCAAGATGCCTCCACAACCGCTGCAACGCCGCACCGCTGCCCTCCAGAGGCCCTTTCTTCCCCAACGCCGTCGCCAGAGCTCCTCAATGGCGAGGGAGGTGGGAGGACCACTCCCACCAATTGATCCCTGATCCACTCTGTTGGATCCTCTCCTCTCACTCCCTTCTTGCTTCCCGTGAGGTCGATCTCAGATCAGGCCACGAGAAAGCCTTGTGTTCCCCCTCCGACGGTCGGCGGCGGAGGAGCACCGTCGCCGGCGACCGTCGTTCTTTCTTTCTTTTAAAACAATTCAAAAAAACATTTATTTTAATAAACTTCTGGAACTTTGTTTTCCTTGTATTTAGGTCTTTTTTGTATTACACATAGGTCCTTTTATTACAAATAGGTCCTCCTCTCATTTTTCATAAATCATTCGAATAATGTTTTAACTGAAAATATTGCATTTGTCTCCTTGAACATTTAAAATAATGTTTTCCACGTATTAAACTTTAGCGAAAGCCCTCAAGTTTTCGTTTAATGCATTTTATTCAGGAAGTTTGCATAAGAGACCCTAAGCTTTCTTGAAATCTTTCTGAAAGTTCATTTTTCTGGTTAATTTGCATTTAAGCCCCAGCATTCTTCCTGAAATCATCTAGGATGTTGTTTTTGCTGGTTAAATTGCACTTCAGCCCCATAAGTTTTTGAAAACTATTCTGAAGCATGTTTTCTCAAGGTAAATTGCACTTTAAACCTCTATCTTTACTGAAATTCTTCTAGATGCTTTTTCTTACTGGGTAATTTGCTGTTTAGCCCCTGTACTTCATTGATTTTACTCTAAATGCCTATTTTCTAGGGTAAAATGACTATTTTGCCCTTGAACTTTTCTGAATCATTTTTCTTGCATATTTTACCCTGAATTTCCACTGAATTGTTTTAAATGCATGTTTTAGTGGTAAAATTGCATTTTGACCCTTGGGAAACTTCATTTTGACAAGGATTGCACATGTTTGCACATTTGACCCTAGATTTCTTCATAATTGCATAGAATATGTTTTTCTATGTATTTTTAATGATTTGGACGTTAGAATATCAGTTTTAATCAGAATTTGGATTTTTGCACAAAGGCCCCTGGAATTTTCATTATTACACTCACATATGCATTTTGCACATTTTTTTCACATTTTTCCGCACAAGTTTTCTTGCTTTTGCGCATGCATTCCTAGCTTGTTTCTAGCTTGGTTTTCTCGCCGTTTCCTGGATTTCGCCTTTAGATATGTTTTGGCTTTCCATAGCCCGAGGGCATACAGTAAAAGGCTTCACAAATCCGACATTGTCCTGGAATGAGGATTATTTTTCCCTTTTAGATTTTCTTGGATTTATCCCAATTTCCGCTGTTTTGCGTGACACTATCCAAGAATTACTTGATTTTCATCATCGCCCAAGAGCATACAGTAAAGCGGCATTCTCAATGCCTACATTTGACCCTCGAATTAACTTTTTCCCTTTATTTTGTTTCTTTACTTTGATTTGGCATGTTTTCAATCATCTTCATGCATGGGCATATAGAATAAGCAAACATACATCCATAAACCATTGATAGTAGGAAACCTTGAAAGACCGAGTTTTCTCGGGCACATAGGGTGCCTAACCCCTTCCCCATGCCTAACCAGAATCCTTACCCTTTTTCTGGCCCGCATTCATTTGTGCATTGTCCATTAGGCACGGAGCACACACATACATTCTGCATCTTATTTACTTCTCGATTTTCTTGTGTTTTTTGGTTGTCCTCGTCTTTCCATTAAAAGACTAGGTGGCGATTCCTTTCCTTATCCTTCTTATCTTCCCTTGGTGTTTCCGGGTCTAGTCTCTTCCTCCAGATTCACCATCTTCGCCGTGACCATATCGGGTCTCATCGAGTGTTTCCACACACCCGGTAGTAGGAGAGTCGCGCAAGGGTTCCACCGGCATGGTCACACATAGCAGGCCCACAAGCCAAAGAAGTCACACCACAAGGGAGAAACCAGGCGCACAAAACAAAGGGAGAGATCACAACCAACAAACACTACCTGGATTAACCATTAATAAACCACACAAATAATTACAGGAAATTCCATGGTTTATACTAAATGGAAAACCAGGCACAGATGTTACAGGCATCTATAGACATCCCACTTTGGCAACCACTTGCTAGTGGATTCCTCCAGAAGAATGTGCTCCAATGGCGACAAGGTGTTTTCCCACACCAAAGCCCATTCCTACTTCAAACCAACCTCCAAACCCTAATACACCATAAACCAATCGCAAAATTCCAAGCCTAAGCCTATGATGGTTAGCACTTAAGAAATAGGCCTAGGATCTTTGCATCAGGATTTGCAGTAGGTTAGTCGCGTGCTAGCAGCACAGACATATCTTACATGCTGGTATCACAGGCAGCCCTTGCAGATGCCCTAGGTCAGTATTGTACTGAAGAGGATTGATTGGCCATTTAACACATGGAACACCAATACTTCTCTTCCTATTGGCTTGTGTGGATCTGGGTGTGTTCTTCGAGATTTATGGATCATCATAACCTCCTGCCTAGTCCTAATCCCTATCTTATCAACTTGATTAAATCTAAGCCATCCCTCCTTAAGTCAAATTTGAATCCATGTCTCTCCCACAAGCAAGCCTACTATTTATACCTCTCCACCTCTTTTTGACGAGGCTGTTGGCTAGGTTGTTGGATGACCACCTCCACCCATCGACAAGAGGTCCAACCAAAGCCACCCACCTCATTTTCAGCAAGCCACCCATCTCATTTCTAGCCACTCAATCCAGTCCAAACTCCCATACCTTCTAGCCTCCTTCGTGTAACTACACAACCTCCCTTGCTTCCTAGCTAGTCCTCGCCATCTTCAGTCGATGAGGAGTCACTACACAGCCTCCTTCGTCATCGATACCCACCACCACCATCAATTCCAACCAACACTTGTGGCGACCACCCATATAACAGCCCCACAACCGGTCCAACCTCTGAAATAGCCTCAGTCTACACACCCAAGACTCCGACACCACCACTTCATCCTCCATGTCCGCCTCCATCTCTACCGAGCATCATCAGCCTAAGGAAACACTACTGCGAGCCTTATGTCTGAAGGATAGCTTGTCCACGCACACAAATAAATTCCTCCCCTATTGTGAATGCATGGGTTTCTCTTCTAGATTTAATTAGCATCCTTGTCAATATTTCTTCACATTTATATTTGAATTTATCATGCATCATTCGTCCATGGCATTTTTGGCCACCAATGGTGGTCTTCTTTGCCCATGTTAGGCCAATAGCCTGTGAGCACAATGGTGAGCTCTCGAGTATGCCTCTCCCTTTCTCTATCTCCATTGAGCGGCCTTGGATGCTCATTGGTACTCCCTGCTGCCTCCATGGATGGTCAAGCACTGAACTTTGGTGAAAGTCAGTGTCAACGATGGGAAGAGGACTGCACTTTGCATCTCATTCATGCATTGCATATATGTTGTTCATCATTGTCTTCCTTCACTTCCTTCCACCTCAGACAACCTCAATGAGGCTCACTAGAGCTCACAGCTAGATTCCATGGTCGCGAGAGATAGTGACGCCTGCTGGTTGAAGCGGTGGATCAAGGGAGACATGCGTGCACCCTAGGTCCATGTTTACTGCTCACAGTTGCTCATTGTAATACGTTCATGCATCCTCAGTGCTTACTTACATGCTTACATCATCCTACATCTTCTTTGTGCAATGATAGGGTCACTGGTCTACAACACATTCCGGATCACATGCCGTGCTTGCATACTGGACTTGAGTCGAAGTACTGCGGCTTGGTCTCGCGGTTTGCCAAGTCCATAATAGACTAGTCGCCTAGAGGACACACATGCATATTTAAATGTTTCCAATCCTTTCTTCCTACATCCAGATCATCACTTCTTGCATGTTTTCATCATTCTTAGCATGCTTTCACTTATTATTTCATCATGCCAAGTAGAATCCATTCATCTTAGACTTAAGCAAGCATACATTAGCATTGGCCACAAATGCGAGTGATTAGCCAAGAAAGACCAATTTATCAAGTGTATGAGGGTTCCTAACACTTTTCCCATGCGTAATAGGAGTCTTTACCCTTTCTCTGGCCCGCAATGATCAATGTGTTGCATCTATTAGTCATGAAGCACACATTCGGTTCATTTTGCATTTTTTATTGCATTTCTTGCATTCGATTTTCCTCGTCTTCCGATCCCAAATAGACTAGGTGGTGAATCCATCTTTTCCTTATCCATCTTTGTTTTGCTTTGGTGTTTTCGAGTCGAGTATCCTTTCTCGGAATCTTCAATTTCATCATGACCTTATCGATTTTCACGCACCTCGATTGCATGAAGTCCATTTGTTGGCATGGTCACACTACCATTAATAAATTCTATGTCAAAATTGAATATTGAAAAGATAGCTTGCCATCTAGTGGAAACTTGTTTTGTTGCCAGATTTTTAACATCCTTTTCAACAACAAACTTTGTAGATTTGCAATCTATTCTTAGAAGCAATTTTTGATTTAATAAATCTTCCTAAAATTTGGTAATTATTAGGACTATTGCAAGGATCTCCTTTTTAATAATAGAGTATTTCGTTTGGGTTTCATTCCTTATCCCAGATGTATATCCTGTCAGTTATTCTTTATTGTTTATTCTCTATTTTAGAATCCCTCCATAGCCATTATTAGATGTGTCTATTTCTATAATTTTGAAGGCATTCATATCGGTAATATTAAGACATGGTAGGTATAGATATTCCATTTTAGCATTTCCTAGAGTCCATCTAGGATAGAAACCTTTGAGGTGCCCTAGATCATAAGACTAAGGATCTCTGTCTTATTTTCCAAAAGTTTCATGATTTTCCTTAAAGACATTTTTGTTTTTACTTAGTTCAAGGTTGTTAGTTGTAGCAACAGAGTTAACCCTTTTAAGTTGGTGGTAGGCTTGAGTCCCTTGAACGTTTTTGGTGTGAGTCACTAGTTGTGGCAGAGCTAATGCTCTTATCTCACTCAAATTGGTAGCAAGTTTGAGTACTCTAAGCTTAAAGAAGGTATTTTTTATGATTTCATGTGATTTCTGAGTATTTTCTAGACTTTTAAGGACCAACAAGCGACAAGAATCCTGGAATTCTTTCTCAAGATAATTTGTTATCTTGGGCTTTAATATAATGTATGGGACATATATAAATATTATCATGATTTTTTCCATAATTATTATAATTTCTAGATTTTCTATGTGCTAGAATAATTATTTAATATGATATAAATCCTTATCAATTCCAAAATATTGTAGAAATTTCAAAAAAAATGGGTGACGTCAAGATTAATATCATATATTTTTATCATGATTTAAAACAAGATATGATCTTAACTATGACTTTTTAAATGCTAGAATTATTTATAATTGAAAAAGATAATTTCAACATGTGCTTAATTTCCAAATATTTATTTAGTTACGAGATTGAATTTGTTATAGATATATTTAACATAATTCTTGTAATTATCAGGTATTATCTTTCAAATTTAAATTTAAAATTTGATTTTAAATTCAAATATTTTCTAGAATATTCTAGCGATTTTGTGAGGATTCGAAAATTGCGAAATGAGTCGCATTTTGTTACTAGATATTTGTCTAATCAATTTTGGATTTTAATTTTAAAAATTCGGATATTTATAATCAAGCACCACAATGGGCAACGACGTGCTCCAAACAGATTTTTTTTCTCTATTTTTCCGCACGAGAGAGTAGAACCTTCTAGTTCATCACAAGTCGCTATGGCGACATATCTGAATATGTCACCGATTTCACCAGTGACGAGTATTAAATATCCCCATTTTTGAATTTTCAAAATGATTTGGGTTCTAGAAGCTTGCATAATCTGTTTTTCAACGAGATTTGATGTCCTCGTGCCTATAAATAGACCTCTAGACCTTGAGTTCTCAGAGGCTTTCCAAATTTAGAGAGAGGTTGTTTAGAGAGATCAATTCCTGGCGACGTCCAGCCGAAATCATGTCAGAATCCTAGATCCATAGAGATCCTTTCAATCCGAGCTATAGCGCAACTCTGGAGCTCCGATCGTGCCTCCACTTCCTCCATCCACTTCATAACGTACGAGGGTGAAGGGAGTATTTTTTTCCCAATTATTTCATTTTTATTGCTTATAATCTATTGCATGACATATTATAGCCCATGGCACACGCATGCAAGGACAACCCTTGGTTAGTATTAGGCTTATTTGTTCATGCCATTTATTTTCTATTTTGATATTGTTTACTGCACCTAATCTAATCTGGATTCTTATTTTGTTTTCTGTGTTTGTCTTGAAGGGAAGATATTACGTAGCATGGGGACGCTACTAGACAATATTCTGTCGTTGATCTAGTGAACCAGGAACTCACATCACCACATCCACCACAAACATTTCTTGCAAGGTGCCTTGCAAACCACTGAAAGCAAAGGACAAATGGCGATCACAACAAAGGGTGTTAACATGAGTGGACACGATGACATCTACATCAACAACCCCCAAATCCGCATCCACAAATTTTTGGCGATCATGGTGGGACCGGTTTAACCCAACCCCCGTGCTACGTAAGTATCCCTTCCCTTCCTTCTTTTTATTTTATTTCCATTTATTTTAGATTTAGGTGTTGTTTTAGGTTTGGAAAGTCATGCACTAGGATTTCGCTATGACCAGACCTTTTATCTAGTTTTTTCTAGTAAATAAGTGTCCTATAATCCTAGCCTTGCAAGATGCCTTGCCAACTGGCGAAAGCAAAGGACAAATGGTGATCACAACAAAAGGTGTTAACGTGAGTGGACACAACGATATCTACCTCAACAACCCTCAAATCCGTATCCACAAATTTTTGGTGATCACGGTGAGACCGGTTTAAGCCAACCCCCGTGTTACGTATGTATCCCTTCCCTTTCTTCTTTTAATTTTATTTTCATTTATTTTAGATTTAGGTGCTGTTTTAAGTCTAGAAAGTCGTGCACTTAGGTTTCGCTATGACCAGACCTTTTATCAGGTTTTTTCTAGTAAATAAGGGTCATTAATCCTAATTGCCTATCACTAAGGCGTCGATTGTTGCTGTTGGTGCAGTAGGCGACTGATATCGATGCCTATTTCATAGGCGACGAGTTCTGGATCCAGTTTTTTGTGCAGGCCATTTGTTTTTTTTTACTATTTGCGTTGTTTTTTTTCTAGGCCTGTAGTAGTCTGAAAGAGAAAAAGGAAAGCAAATGTAAGAAAAGTCAAATTTTGAAATTCAAATTCGAAATTCAAAATTCAACATTCAAATTCGAAATTCAAAATTCAAATTTTAAATTCAAAAATTCAAAATTTGTAATTTGAAATTCAAAATTCCAAAAAAAAACCTATCTACAGTCTCTTTTGGTTTTTTTTTTAAGGTTTTTAGGTCTGGTTTCTATCTGCTAATAGGGTAGAAACTAATTGTTTTACAATAAAGTTAAAGTTCCTTAGGAATCCCTCTCTAGTTTGAACAACTGAGCCCAGTGAACCGGGCCAATGCCAGTCACTCACCCATGCTTTGTGTTTGGTTGTGATTATTAGACCAGGAAACCTAAGGTGTCTTAGGGACATATTTTTGACTCCATCTCTCTCCTTGAGTCAGTAATATACCCTAGTAGATACTTGATACTTTATTGTTTCCTATTTATTTACCACTTTGTGGTTTGCTAGTACCGACCCTAAGGACAGAATCCATGGTTGTAGGCCCCTCTTTAGAGAGACAAATCCACAGTCTAGGCCCTCTTGGTGGACTCTAACGAAGGTCAAAGAGTGGTACCCAAGGCTTAATCCCATTGTATGACCCTAGAACCCATATCGAAAGTCTCACCCTTTCCATAGGAAGCCAATTAGGCTGAGAGAACGTAGGTTCACAAATCGATTAATTGACAATCTTAACACGTAAAAATTGTGCTCTGTTTGATAACTTTATTGATCATATAGCCTTGTTTGATTGTCTAGTCTGTCGAGGGTAAATCTCAGTTGTTGAACCAACCACGGGCACAAGCTGCCTTATTGGTCGGTGATTCCTTCCGTCGGCCATCTAAGTGGCGACGTGCTCTGATGCCACGCTGATAAGCAACGTTAGACAAACCGCTCTGATTGACTTGTTTGCAGGATGGTGTGTAGTTTGTGCTTGCATGCTTACAGGTTACAGGATTATAGATATTGTGACCATGCCGGTGGAACCCTGCATGACTCCAAGGTGCATGGAAACACACGAGGAGTTCCGATATGGTCACGACGAAGATGGTGAATTCGAAGAAGGAGAATGGACTCAGAAACACCAAAGAAAGATAAAAAAAAGGATAAGGAAAAGGAGTCGCCACCTAGTCATTTAATGGAAAGATGAGAAAAACCTAACACAAAGGAAAACCTAAAGAAATCAAGGCGAAGAAAACATATGTATGCTCCGTGCCTAATGGATGCAACACTTGGTCATTGCGGGTCAGAGAAAGGGTAAGAATTCTTGTTACGCATTGGAAGGTGTTAGGCACCCCCATACGTCCGAAGACTTCGATCCTTTTTGGTTTCCTGCTTGCTAATGATCCATTGTGCATATGCTTGTCTACTCTGAATGAAAATACCTAAAATGAATGCAAAATCATGCCAAATCAAAGAGAAGAAATGAATAAAAAGAGAAAAAAATGATAACGAAAGATAATTCAAGGGACAATGTAGGCATTGAAAATGCCACTTTACTGTACGCCCTTGGGCGATGAGGAAAATCATGAAAATTGAAAATATTCGGAAAGCATCTCGCAAAACAGTGGAAACTTAAGAAATCCAAGAAAATCAAATGGGAGAAAATTATCCTCATTCGGGTCAATGTCGGCATTGTCAAGCCTGTTAATGTACGCCCTTGGGCGATGAAAATCCAAATCAAATCAAAATCATGAAAATCGGAAGAAATCCATAAAATAATGTGAAAACTAGGCTTGAAATAAGTTTGAATTGCGTGCATGATGCAAGAAAGTAAGCATGAGAAAATATGCATGAAAAAAAGTAACAAAATGTACAAAATGCAAGTATGAGTGAAATATGGACTAGAAAGCATTTAGCATGATTAGAGCATGATCCAGGTTTAGCAAACATTCTTCAAACCTTTAGCAAGAATTTGGACTAGAAAGACCGAGTTTCTCGGGCGTATGAGGGTGCCTAACACCTTCCTCGTGCATAATAGGAATCCTTACCCATCCTCTGGTTAGCAGATATCCAGCCTTCACATCAACATCTCATGCATTCATCCTTTTGTGGTTTTCCTCGTCTTTCCCTTAAAAGACTGGGTGGCGACTCTCTTTTCTTTTCTTTTATCCTTGCGCCTTCACCATCCTGGCATGGCTGTGGTCTCCATCCCTCCTCCCTCCGGGTCGGGCACGGTCACACATACCATCCCTCCACCTAGAGCTACCACGGAGCTGAAGGGCAAGACAATCAGCTGCTCCCAGCCCCACTCGATCACACTAGTAGAATGCTTGTGGAGAGTGGGGATAACCAACCATTTAGCTATCCACAAGGAGGCTGAGGAAGACAACCTTACAATCCCAGAGTTGATAGACGTTGAGTATGTGTAGGCAAATCCTAGTCAAGGACCACCAGTTAAGGAAGAAGGGGACCCCGATGTGCACGCAGAGCCTCCTCAAGATACGGAAGCTGACAAGGACATGCTTAGTCAACTGCTCTGCCAGAACCAACACTCCTCCAGCATATGCAAGTAGACCTGGACCTAGGGCCACCCAACATCAACAAAGAAGAGCAAGATCCACCAGCAATGCTTGAGATGGGGATATGGTTAAAGGAGGATACAGACAAACCTTGGGAGGACACCTTGCGATGGGAAACTCAGGACGATGATGAACCCTAGGATAACCACCACGATGAGGAAGAAGACAACCCTAAACTAACCAGAGAGATCATCACAAAGTTCGAAGAGAAAAATATCATATTCCAAGATATGGAGCTACCCGTACCTGAGGAGTGATTGTGCCCACTGATGATCAATGCGCACATCGACGACTGTTTGCTCT
Source organism: Posidonia australis (assembly GCA_024699735.1). NCBI lineage: Eukaryota > Viridiplantae > Streptophyta > Magnoliopsida > Alismatales > Posidoniaceae > Posidonia > Posidonia australis. The sequence continues at coordinate 10,528 of JAMKQA010078781.1, forward strand.
ACGAGATAATCGTCGACACTAGCACCAACAAAAGCATCTGCTCCCTATGCACCTTAAAGTCCCTGGCCATTGAAGAAACGGGGAATACCAAGCATCGCTTCTCCTGCATAGCTTATGACAATAGTCAAAGGGAAGTGATCAGGACAATTCAGCTGGATGTCACTATAGGTCTCCTCATTAACACCACCAGAGCTATAGTAATGGAAGATGGTGTAGCCCAATCATTAATTCTGGGAAGGTCATGGCTAGCAGAAGTTGGAGTTGTAACATCCATTGTGCGTCAGCTCCTCAAATTCAAACATCAAAGGGAAGTGATTATTATCAGAACTAATCACTAGATAGATTTTGGGATAGCATGGGAACCTGCCACGCTAGAGCCAGGTGAAGAAGGACACCCATTGGAGCAATATGATGAGGAACCTCTAGAGGAATGGTATGATTCTGACCCTTGGTAAGAGGAAAGACTAGATTCACAAATGTTCCAAGACATGATGGAAGACAATGAGGAGAAACCAACATATGATAAATACACAGACGAAGACTGGTATGAGCTATAAGTTGTGATCAACGTTCTATGCCAGCATCTGTAGTATCTTCAAGCTGCTCATGCCAGGACAGGGCCTTCTCCCAAGTCGCCTGATCCTATAGAAAAAAAAAAGACTACCAGGGGCATCACTGAAAACATTATATTGGAAGGGACCCAAGGAGACCTCAGCAGCCATAATGGAAGCCTGAGGGAATCCTCACAGAGAGATCTAGCCACCAAGGGCACACTATAGCAACCAAGTCAAGATCAATCCAACTGTGACCTTGACAAGGTGAAGATCAGACGTAAACCGAAAGAAAATTTGGAAGATGTGCCACCGACACCTCAACATTCAGTGATAGGAGAACCAAGTCAAGAGGAGTCGGACAACGACCCTAAAAAGGTGAGGACTAGGTGCAAACCAAAAGAAAAATCGAATGATGTGCCACCTGAATCTCCAACGTCAGGGGTAGGCTCCTACAGCCACCCCATAGGTAAGCCCTACCATCTGGGGAGGGAAGTAAGAGCATCGACTGAGCCTAATTAGGGGCAAGGTTATTTTATTTTTCAAAAACTTGTAAATAAGACATTGATTTCAACTTTTGTCATCTTGTTTCTTTCACTTTCTTTGAATACTAGGTTAGATTAAATAATAGCAATAAAGTGGACAATAATGATAATGATTGATGAGTGTCGAGCACATCTCGACCACTTAAACCATTAAGTAGACCTGCTAAAATATTATCCAAAGTTCTCCTCAAGTAGAGGATGTAATACCCAGGGAAGGTCCACCCAATTGGATTGGATGACTTGAAGATCCCTTTAGATTCGTGGAGGTTACAAGTATTCTTGGAGTACACCCTTAATCAACATGCTGAAGCCTAGAAAGGACTCAAGACCTAGTACCATCTAAAGAAGAAAGTTGTCTCTTACATAGAAAAGAAGTTGAGCAGCTAGGGTAAACTTAACCTTGTCCTATCCTCACATACACTACACAAGGAGATAAGAGCAAAGCATGCTTAAAACTTAGGCATATCATAATATTCGCTCGCCTAATGTGCCGTGCGTGACATCCTATCATAAGTCCTAGAAGGTGGTGATGGGTGAGCACACCAACATAAGACCAAAATAACTTAGAAAAGCACCCAAAAAAGGGAAGAGCATGAATAATCAGGCATGCTATCCTAGCATAAGTTCAAGAAAATAGTGATGGGCGGGTACTCAAAATGGGGCGAGAAAACAAACGAGTAAGTGTGTTGCCATAGCATAAGTTCGAGAAGGCAGTGATAGACAGGCATTTATAAAAATAAATAAGAGAGGGGAACCCCAAAAGAAAAGAAAAAAAGAAAACGAAAAGAAAAGCCAAAAACCCTTGGATAAGCTACAGGTGCATAGGGCCAACCATCGGTGGGCGGCACTAGAGCTATAACCGATGTCGAGAGTCTACTAAACCTTGAGTCTCCCCCAAGTCTTCCACCCATAAGTAAGGGGTAGAAAACGTTAGAAGCTCAAGGATTGAGTAAATAAGGGAGGTAATAATCAACTAAGGCTAACGCAAAGTCCCAAGTCTTCAAAAGGTCAAGGCATGATAGAAGGGATTACTCTCTCACTTTGGATAACACAAGGCTGCAATGCTAGATGTATAAGAGGGAATGTTGTGACTACACTCATCAATCAGTCAATAAAAAAGAACTAAAAAATCTAAAAATCCAAACAAATTAGAAAGATCCAAAATTCCCAAAAAAGAGCAATAAAAAATCAGAAATTCCAAAAAAAAAAAACAAAAAAAAATCCAAAAATCCCAAAAAAAAATAGAAAACTAGAAAAAACCTAAAAAAAAAAAAATAAGTAGTGCTATCCACCTTACCTACAAGTGAGAATTAAGTAAGTAAGGAAATTATAGTTAGTCTGGCCGATGATGCAACAATCGATCCACTAGGTTCTAGAGTTAGGCGTCTTATCCAAGTGTGCCTTTTCATGGCTTGGGTGTGCTTTTCTCTGTAAAGACAATGCCTCGTGATGATCTTAGAACATCCACGGATGACTAACAATCGACGTCCATTGGGCTCTGATTTTCCATCTCAACTGAGGCCAAGATTGATTCCCTCCACCTAACCTTAAGCATGGTAGAGTAAAGGATAGCACTGCAGTATCTTTCCTAGCCAACTCTTCTGAAGAAGGGAAAGATACACCCTTTGATTACTAACATGCTATTGAGTGTGCAGATACCACAAAGTGTTAGTACATCAAGTCTCACCGTGTGCATCACATCTGTTCCATTGCGAGGCTGCATCAATTCCCATCGTGCACGTTAAAGTCCCAATCATGCATTACATCAAGTAATGGGCTTCTGCCATTAGAGTCCCGACCGTGTACACAGACATAGTTTTGGCCAAGAGGCAAAACCTAGGTTTGGCAAAGGAAGGGTTCACTCCCTCACCCGGTTCTTTATTTATAGAACTCCTTTACTTGCCAAATCGAGTTGTGGGACAACGCTCCTTTCCCGAGAGTACTGGTCACGCTTGTGGATGGAAAACACTTGACAACAACAAAATGCATTCATGCATCTTGTATATGTCTGTATGGCTAGGGACCATCGGTACCCCGCTGACCTAACCTATCATACGGACCATTCATTGCATCATCTGTTGACCCCGTATCTTGCATTTTGCATCATTGTTTGCTTGAATCATGCATCCATGCATTTAGGAATCATGCATTGGAAGTGAAGGTGCTAATGGAGCAATGTTCTTCAAGAGAGTTAGAAACCCTAGAATTGTGATCCTCCTAGAACCAATTAAGTCCCACCTATCCTTTTACTATTTCAATCCGAGTAAGCTCTCAGATGAGAAGGCACAAATCCCATTTTATTTTCGATCAACGTTAGGTACTTGCCCTACGATCATCCCCTTTACACACGTAGTTGGTGCTAGGGTTACGCCCAATGACCATCCCTAGTTTCTGTCCCGTTGAAGTGACATCTCTACATGGTTGACATGGCCTCGACACCGGTAGTGACACATAGCTCTGAAACTAGCTTGACCCCTCTATGATTGAGCCTTCAATATGACGGTAATGTTAAATGAACCACTCGGCTGTGACATATAGCTCTGAAACCAAGTTTGATCCCTCTTTTATTCTTCCTTTGATGGTCCAACTATGATGGACCATTTGAGAGTGAGCTCATGGACCATTTGAGAGCGTGCTCCCCTTTTCTAGAAATGCTCAATGGGAATATTGTTCTTACCTTGGAGCCAATCTTGTTCCAATATCACCTCCAAGGAGGGGCATTTGTAGATATCCCATTTTCACATTTCCCAAAATCCATCTAGGATAGGAACCTTTGAGGCGTCTCAGATCACATGATTAAGGATCTCTGACTTATCTTCCAGAAGTTTCATGATTTTCCTTAAAGACATTCTTTTTTTTACTTAGTTCAAGGTTGTTAGCAATGGCAAAGCTAACACGCTCAAGCTGGTGGCAATCTTGAGTACCTTGAATATTTTTGGTGTGAGTCGCTAGCTGTGGCAGAGCTAATAGCTCTCATCTTGCTCAAATTAGTGGTAGATTTGAGTACTCTAAGCTTAAAGAAGGTGTTTATATGATTTCATGTGATTTCAATGTATTTTCCAAACTTTTAAGGAATTTTTGTGGATCTAATATAAAAGATAGGGGATAGAATGCAAAAAGACTAAGATGTTGCCAATGTGACAGGCGATAAGACTAGTTGTCAGTTAAATAGACTACGAGACTCGCCACCATACCAACAAGCGACGAGAATCCTGGAATTCAACCAAGGTGAACTACGAGATGCCTCAAAAATGAACACAAAGAAGTGTGTATTTGGAGTCACTACTAGCAAACTACTAGGCTTCATTATCAGCAAAAGAGGAATTGAGGTAGATCCTCAGAAAGCCAAGGTGATCACACAAATGCCTCCTCCACAGAACATTAAGGAGATCAGAGGACTCATCGGGCACTTACAATTCATCTGGAGATTCATCTCTTGCCGATCGATGCAAGCCCTTCTATGAGTTGCTAAAAGGGGGTAGAGAATTCATTTGGGGCAAAAATTGTCAAAACTCTTTTGATGAACTCAAGGCTTATCTCATGAGCCCTCTTGTCCTGTCATCACCCATGCCAGGGAGGCCTTTGCTATTACATGTTGCAGCTACTTCATCCTCTATTGGGGTGGTGCTTGCTCAACATGATGAATGTGGAAAGAAAGAGAAGGCCATCTACTATCTAAGTAGAACATTCTTGGGATGCAAAGAGAAATATATGACTATTGAGAAGCATTGCTTTGCACTGGTATGGGCATCTCATAAATTAAGGCATTACTTCCTAGCTCATAAGGTTTGTTACATCGCAAAACTGGACCCAATCAAATACATGTTTGAGATACTAGCTCTCTCTAGAAGATTGGCAAGATGGCAGATCCTCCTCACTGAATTCAACCTCCAATATGTACCACAGAAAGCAGTCAACGGGCAAGCCATAGCAGATCATCTAGCAAAGCTACCTATAGAAGACTATTGGCCCATCCAAATGGATTTTTTAGATGAGGATGTATTGGTAATACAAGCTGTGGAGCCACTTGACCAACAATAGACCTTATACTTTGATAGAGCATTGAATAGGTAAGGGGCAGGTATTGGTGTAGCACTCCTCACCCCTGAATGACTTCTCATCCCCCGAGCTGTCCAATTAAACTTCGCTTCGAGCACCAATAATGTTGCAGAATACGAGGCATTGATCCTCAGACATTGCCTAGCTTTAGAGCTAGAGGTAAAGTAGTTGAAGCTCATCGAAGACTCCTAGCTGATTCTGAGACAAATTTTGAACAAATATAGAAACATTAATCCAAGATTGGAGGCATACAAAAACATCACCCGCTTGCTACTGACCCGATTCCAGCAAGTGGTGTATGTATACACCCTTCGAAGCCACAACCTTCTTGTAGATGCACTTGCTTTGTTGGCTCCCTCAATTGAGTTCCCAATTAATGTTAAAGAATAGACCATCATGGTGCAGCAACAAGGGGCATCCCTCCTTGATTCAATTAAGCCATGGGCAATGGAGCTTAAATAGGAGATTGAAAAGCCAAATGTTGCAAGTTTCGAAGTTTGCTACAATATCGAAGAGGATTGAAACCCCTGGTTTTTCAATATCTAAAACTATATCCAGAGTAGGACTTTTCCTAAGTATGCAACATCGCAAGACAGAGAAGCAATAAGAAGGATGGCTACCAGGTACTTCATGAGAGTTGGGGTTCTATTCAAGAGGTCTTTTAGTAGGGGAGATCTTTGCTGTGTCACCTATGAAGAGTGTTGAGGTCATCCTCAATGAGATGCTCGAAGGGATATGTGGTGGACACATAAATGCCCAATTCATGGCCAAGATGATAGTGCAAAGAGGATATTATTGGCCAACCATAGAAGCTGATTGTGCAAAGAAGGTGGAAAGGTGTAAGCAATGCCAAGTTCATGTAGACAAAATACACGCACCAACATTAGAGCTAAACCCGTCTCAAGCACCATGGCCGTTTGCTATGTGGGCATTCGATGTGATTGGCCCTTTTGATACAGAAAGACAAAACAAGTTCACACTCACTGCCAACGAATCTTTCACCAAATGGGAAGAAGCAAAAGCATTCACTGAGATCAAAGCCTTGAGTCTATGTAAGTTCAATTGGAAAAATATCCTTTCAAGGTTTGGGGTCCCAAAGAAGTTAGTAGTAGACAATGGTGCAATTTTAACTTCACAAGACTTCCGAAAACTGCCTAAGAAGTTTAAAATTAAGCTACACCATTCATCGCAGTACTACCCCCATTGTAATGGGCAAGCTAAAGCTACTAGCAAAATGTTAATCCAAATTTTTAAGAAAATGGTAGAAGGCACTAAGGGACCTGATTGGACAAATAAACTAATCAATGCCTTATGAGCCTACCGAACCTCCATAAGAACGTCTACGGGCCAAACCCCATTTGCGCTTACTTATGGTACAGAGACAATAGTCTCATTTGAAATCATGGTCCCCTCATCAAGAGTCCAACTTGACAATGAGATAACTACTGAAGATAAGAGGCAATTGTTACATATGCAGTTGGACCTACTTGATGAGAAATGATTGCAAGCAGTCGAGTATGCACGCCTTTACCAAGAATGACTAGCAAGGGCTTATAACAAGAATGTAATTGAATGCAAATTTAACATTGGTGATTGGGTGCTTAAAGAAATCCTACCATGCAAGCATGGGAAATTGAGACCAAATTGGGAAAGACTACACTAGGTGATTGAGGCATATCTGGGCAACACCTATTGTTTGGCCAGAGAAGATGGCACTACGCTTGAACATCTCTAGAAGGTATTGCACCTTAAAAGGTACTACCCTTGACACGTACATAGGGCCTGTAGATTGTCCGAGCTTGCGAAGCAGTTGTCTCCCAAGACTTAGGAACCTTGTCTATAGCCTCACTTCACAAACACTTTGTGGGAAAATGAGATCATGGGTCTGACACTGAGATGGAGGCAAGCCTTCAAGGGTTCCCCCTTTGGTCCATGAATAACAAGTTCACATACTTCCCTAGAGTTGAACATGCTATACTAACGTAAACCATAGTAAGTTGTGATTGGATAGGTATCCAAAGCCAAAACTTAGAAGCGCAAAAGAAAGGGGAGTGCATTCAAAATAAAAGAAGTGATTTGGTCCATCAATAATAAATATCCATTGGTCAAACACTTAAAACAGAGGTGAGATCACTAACGCGTGGCAGGTGTGCTATCATAACATAAACCTCAAAATCCAAAAAATTTATAGAAAAAATCAAAAAAAAAAGATAGGGTAAAATCTACCCAACCAACACTATCTCATGAAACTGATAACAAGTCGGGGCCTATGATGCAAAAACCTAGGACATCGGTTTGACCTTTCCTATTCAGGATGGTCACTTGGTATTTGTAGACACCCTGATTTTGAGGTAACCCGGAGATGAGTATCCTCATGTTGCTTTGGATGCGATCAGCCCTTAAACAGAGCCCCAAACCCACTAGCTAGAGCCCCAAACCAGAATTATGTGAGCAGGGCTGGCGCACCAAGGTGGCGCACATACCTGGCTCACCAACCTGGCGCCCAGCTCTGGCTGTTGACCTTCCATCTTCCGGGCTGTTACTCTTGCAAACGAATATGCCAACGAATATTCGAGGCTTTTCGTTTGCAAGACCCCTTTGTAACCTCCCTAGAG
>JAMKQA010078782.1:0-11251 GCA_024699735.1 Posidonia australis
CTAAAGATGAAATGTCACTAGACATAGCCATAAAACATGAGTGAGCTACTTCACCATAAGAATCTTCATCAGTAGAAGAGTCACTATCATCCCAAGTGGCTTGGAAGGCTTTCTTTTTCTTAATTTTACTTTATTATTTTTATTCTTCTTTTGAGTTTCATTTTTCTTTAAAAAAATTTTGAACTTATGAGTTATAAGAGCAAAATCTTCCTCATCTGAATCATCCAGTTCGATAGAGGCATCAAATACAACATGTCTTTTTTCTGACACTTTTTCTATTTCTTTCTCAATTATTTGTACTTCATAGGATGTGAGATTTCCTATGAGTTCTTCTAAGAGATATATTGATAAATCTTTAGCTTCTTCAATAGTGGTGGTTTTCTTTTCCCAATCTGGAGTAAGGGATCTAAGGATTTTTCTTACTAGATCACTTTAAGAATAATATTTTCCAAGGGATTGCAAATTATTCGTAATTTCAGAAAATCTAGTAAACATATTACCAATGGATTCATTTGGTTGTATTTTAAACATTTCAAATTTATGTACAAGCATATTCATTTTTATTTCTTTTACTTGATTTGTTCCTTCATGAGTAACTTCTAAAACATGTCAAGCTTCATGAGAAATGCTACAATTAGAAATGCAATTGAATTGATCTTGATTAATAGCACAAAACAAGGTATTTAACCCCTTTGCATCCAACGTAGCTAATTTCTTTTCTGTCATTCTAATCTTTATAATTCTTTTTACTAGGTCTATATCCATTTATAATAATGTCCCATAAATCAAGATCAATGGATTTAAGATAGATGTTCATCCTACACTTCTAATAATTATAATTATTTCCATCAAAAAATGGTGGTCTACTAATACTTTGACCCTCTATAATATTTTTGTTAAAAGAACTAGAAGCCATATCTAGAAGATGGTTAAATATTTATCCTAGATTAATAAGGCTCTGATACCAATTGTAAGGATCTTTAGGCTTCACTAGAGGGAGTGAATAGTGATTTAAAAAAAATATTTGCAATATTAAAGTTTATTTAACAAATTTTAAGTTTTTAAGTAAATGACATGTAAGTTGAGGAATTTAGATACTAAACTAAAACATACAAAGAAAGGGATAAGAGATAATGATATGCACAAGCAAATTTATAGTGGTTCAACCTCTCCAGCTTAGTCCACTCTTCGAGAATACCTCGAGAATTTCACTAGCCTGATCTTTTTCCGGACCAAGATCGTGCCGTACACCCTTAACGAACCCTCGCCAAGCTCCGCAAGAGAACGTGGCTTCTTTCTCTCAATCCAGAGAAGAACCTTTACACTTGGATTTTACAGTTCTTTTTCTACAATCTTCCAAACTCGATTTGGCTAAGTGGATGGTTGAAAATGGAGTACTCTTGCTTTAGGAGTTTTTCTAATAAGATAGGAGTGAAATACTTGGAAACTTGAGTAGCTTGAAGCTCTATGTGAGTAGAAAGTATTGGTCCTATTATAGGTGAAGAATGGAGACCTATTTATAGGAAAACATGGGTATAAGAATGTGTCTAACGTCTCTCTAATGTTCAACAACGACTACTGATTCGGTATGTCGAAATCAAAATGGTTAACCGAAATGTGCAATGGTCGAGCATTTCGATCGGTATGCCAATGAATTTCGGTATGCCGTTCTAGGTTTCTTTTCTGATTTTTTTAATCTACATATATTTCGATATACCGAGTAAATTTGGTATGTCGAAAATGCCTTTAATCGTATAATGAATGTTTTTCAATAATTTGTTGGTTTTGAAGCTAAGGCAATTTTCCTATGACTCTATGGAAATATTTGGAAGATAATTACAAGTTCCTAGGAATACATGAATGAATAGAAAATTACATTAAAACTAATTACAAATATTATTTAATTTTTTTTCCCTTTTCTTTCAACTTGAATTTTTCTTAGTAGCACTTATATCTCTTTCTTCTGATAGCTTCCCGTTTAAGTTTGATTCTTCTGAGTCCATTATTGATCTTCTTTGTTATGAAATATTCTCATAAAACACATTAATCTTTTGTTATCATCAAAATTATGATATGACTAATAAAACCAACAAATACCACTCATATCCATACCATATCAGATGTGTTTACATCCCAACTGCTAAGACTTGCATTGCAATTACTGATGCTGTATTTCAAATCAATGGCTTTTCAAACACTACGTACTACAAATGTTAACATGAATTATTTTAACAATTATTTTTTTACAAATTTATATAAAAACATCTAAAACTTTTGAAGACATAAGTCTCTCTACACTTTCTATCAGATCATCAAAAACTCAAATCCTCTTATGATCATTTGATTTTCAATTTCTCATCGAAGTAATCCCCTTCTTATTGTCCAAATCAATATAAATCTCTATACATACTAGTAAAATAATCTCGATAGTAAATGTTTCCAATTATCTTATTAAAATCTATTAAATTTCGTATTTAATCTATTATTTGTATACATCAACAAAAGACCAACATTACATTACTTTGTAGTTGTCTAGCACTAGACAAGCATGCGATCACACAAATTACAGAAAATTCACCCACCTCGTCTAATAAAGCCCAAAAAATCAGCTACACGATAAACCACGGTATTTCGCAAAACGATCAAGTTGACTATCAATTCTTGTCTGTATTACAAATGGACCCGGCAGATGGCATGGCTAAACTATTTGACTAGCAAACATCTCTTAGTAACAAGGACGGGGAAAAGAGCAAGATTAAATAACAATATAATAACTAAAACAGAACAGATAATTATTCATGACCCTCAAAATTAAGAAAGTAATGCAACAAAGAAGACGGTCACGGAATTTCCGTTGCAGGGACTTCTCTAACTTCCAGCTGCAGTAGGCACAGCTGCTGCGGGTTTGGCATCTTCAGCTTTCTCATGTTCCTTGTTCAGCATCTATCAACAAGCATTTCGAGTTAGATGACTCAATTTAAGTAGACCGGCTACACGAGAGAGTGTAATAGTGAAGAATGTAGAAAACATTCAAAAATCAAAACAGAACACACACACACATCTAAGCAAAGAATGTCATGTCATCATCCATTTTCTGAGATACTAATATTGAGGATGCAATCTTCACAAGCAATGTACCAAGGAGAACAAGAAGACAAGCTTTATGTTTAGGAATTGAGATGGTAAAAACATTTTCTATACCTTGTTTCTAGCTACCCAACAGAATTCAGTCACTCATGGGCAGTTTCAGTTCATTTAATTTATATGCATTTGAGACAAGGAAAGAAAGACGGCAGGGAAAATATAGAAGTGATAAAAAGATGAGGAAGGCCCTACTCAGAAAAAGGGGGAAAATGAGGAAGGAGATTTAAATCGAATATATAGATGGAAAAGAATAGAAGGCCTTAAATTCCATTTCATAATTGAAAGCATAAAAATTAATAGTTAAGACAATGAACAACCAGAAGTGGCACATAAACAGTACGTTAAAAAGGTGTACTAAAGAAAGAGATCTAGTGATAGCTTCTTCTGCGGCATATACCACATGCTAGGAGGTGCATACCTTGTTGTTTATCAAATTGTGAAGTGCAATGACACTTCGGATGAGAGAGGAAAGGTAAATAACCAGCATCATATCATTTGTTTTAACTGCAAGAAATAAAATACTTGATCAACAGAAAAAAAAAATAGATCTAGCAGTATACAAAAATAAAGGGAAATTGTATATGGCATCACCTGAAAAGGCCTTGATTAATTCATTTACGTTTAGGTTTGGAAGTAGATTAAATACATCCTGCAGTGAGAATTCGTTCCATAAGAGCCTGAATGATAAAATATAGATGGTCTAATAAAATTGACAATATAACACAAACGATGAATTCACATTAGGAAAGTTGGAAATGTTATTCCCTAATGCAATCGTTGAGCCTCAGCTATTAGCAAAATTGCACAAATTTTAGAGGATATTTTTCAGAGAAGGATACTCGTATCTAACACATGCCTGAAAATCCAAACTGTTAAGCAGCTGAAAGATGCTAAACCATTTTCCCCATATTCTCATGCTCCCTATGCCAGAAATGCTAGGTACGTTGCTGCCTCAAAATCAAAGGTATCACTTCTAGCCTTTTTTTTTTGGTTTAATGGGCCAAGATATATGGCAAACATATAAAATACAACATAAAAACATTTAGACCAGAAATTCAAATTCATAAGCAAGAAATAAATTTCAGTTGAAAGGTTATACAAAACTATGCGCAAAGATATCAAGTGTTCAACTTTTTATAAGATGCCATGAAGCAACAATAAGTTTCTTTACTAATTATGTATTTGAAGAAACTTATTAGGAAAAGGTTACATAGTTTAGAATATCATGAAATTAATGATAATTTACAAATATTGTTCAGAATATCATGAAATTAATGATAATTTACAAATACACTTTCAAACAAAATTTTTTTTAATAATAATTTAAAAAATACACAAACTATATTAACCATTTCCCTTATAAACTAAAAATTGGTAAGGATGTATTACAAGAAAACCCTTAATATAATGAGCCCATATCATGAGCCCATAACTCGCATCGCAGTAGAGCCTCTTTCAACCATGTCTTTGTAGACAACTCAGGTAAAGTACATCAACCAAAGAAGTTGATGTCAAGCCAAAAGATCAAAAAACATCACACCTGCAAATGATATAAGATCTCATGATTCAGTGGAAGTTTTCCTTCAATAACGAGATCCAAGTAACCACGAATTTCACGAAGTCGTGCATCTAACCCCTTCAAAGCAGCCAGTTTGCTGGTGACCTGTAAATGGCCAAACAGGAATATTAAAATTACTGTTTGATCAGTATATGTTCTTGTTTGGATATAATTGAAAGTCGTAATAATGTAAACACCTCTGTTGCAAGAGTGCTAATAGTTGTATCCTTCACATCTCTAAGTAAATGCTCCACTCCTACAAATAAGTAACAAGTGAGGATGAAAATCTAAATTTGAGTGGATAAAGATACGATTGGTAGTATGATTGAGGCAATTATAATGTACACTTTGAGGTAAAGTGAGCATAGGACCAATTTACATGCACAAGCATACCAATTTCCTCGACTTCATGGGCCGCTATTTCTGATGGCACATGTACAAATACCTTCTGACTTTTCTGGGTGGCATTCTGTATCATATGAAAAAATTAGTTAACAAATAGTATACATGTAAGACAGACATCAATCAGACTTCCCAGGACAGTAGAATTACAGACCTCTTTGACCTCTTCAACAGCATAATAAGCTTTTGTAGGAATTCCAAGCTCTTTGGGTTGCACGTCAATAATGACTAAGACTGGGTTTGGAACATAGCTGCACTTATGAAGAGAAAACTACATCAACAATACAGAGTTAAAAGGAGAAATGATTTTAAGACGTAAAACAATAATGCAACTGCAAACCCAATTTGCAGAGCATTACTTTGAAATCACTTGATCAGATAATGCAAGAAGACAATTACAAGTGAAATCACAAAGAAGAGAGAAGTCCTCGAGAAGTCTCAGATAATGATATTTGTGAGTTTTCTATTCAGCAGTTTCAAAATGCCAAAAATTAATCCAAATAGTGTCCACTTGAACATAGTGCATGACATCTATAGCACAATACAAAAATCGTGCCATTCAATGCCTGATTCATAATGGTTTATAAACCAATACCTTCACTTGTCATTTTTGAAGGACCAAATCTAATAAAAAAAATTATTATATTTTATTAATTCATCGATAAATAATAAATGCAGTTCATACCATTTCAACTTTTTTCAGTAAGAACACTTGGATATATCAGCTAATCTAAGGGTTATTGATGTAGAACCATAAGTGGGTGTTCGATAAGTTGCAGTGAAACAAATTTGTCAATCACGATTGTTTCATAGCTTGGCAAGTCGTTATTATTATTATTTCAAGACAAAAAGGAACTCCACTATCATGACATTAGGAGTATGAACATCAGATAACCTTAAGTTCTTAAACTCTGCAGAGAACATATTAATTTTTTTTAAAAACTTCAAACAAAAGAAGGAAAGCAATTTGTTGCTCTTACTCATGAAATAACGCATGAACATCCAAATCATTCTCCCGCAGCTTTGGGCCAGTGCTATACCAACCTACAACATGCTCCTTGGCTGAAATAAGGACGGAACATATTGAGACCAGTATTACAGAAACAAGAAAATACTACAGAAGTAATAAATAGGTTTTGGACTCATGTGGTACCATTTATTCTTTTGAACATGGAAAACATCGATTCATGGTAATTATGGTCGAGAAACCAAATGCTAGGGTCCTTGTCATCTTCTTCAAAGGGAACTGCAGTTTTGACATCAAGAAATCAGACACATTCCAATTTTCAGTAAATGGATGGTAAAATATAGTAAACATTTTAGAAGCAGATCATCACAATGAAAAGAAAATAGATCACAAGATTGTGATGTTCATAACATGCACACATGGTTATGATAGTTTAGCAGAAGACAAAACCTTGAGGGGTCACCTATGCTTCACTTATAAATAAAAAGTTGTAATAACTTTTGTGGTATTGTTCTTCCTTCATGATATGATTCATATGCATTGACACACACTGATTTTCCTATTAGAACTATTGAGTGTTTAGAACTCCTGTCCTAGGGTAAGGACTATAAGTTAGTCAGCAAGTAAAATGGTGATAGAAAGGAAAAGAGAAAGGCACTGAAGGGAGTGAGGTGTAAAAAATTCTTCCAGAAGATAGTATAGTGATTGATTAGAAATTCAGCAAGGACTAGTATGCCAAATCCACAAATTTACAAAATAGTAGCCAAAGTGAATGTAGGTCACCCGCAACCACTACCTAGAAGTACTTCCACTAGAATTTAAAAAGTAGTGCAACATCAAATTCTAGCGGAATTAGGAATCTGCATGGAATGGTAATCAACAAGTTCAATCCCTTACACCAGTAAGTAACCACTTCACACCCTAGTAAAGCAAACCAATAGTTTATACAAAGTGGTAGCTCAAGTAGAGAATTTTAACATGTATAGTTTCTCTTTGTAGAAGCCTAGAACTTTAACCAAGAAGAGACGCATGTGAAAAAACATCTTCACGTATGCAACATTTTGATTAAAATAATCTGGAAAGTAAAAAATCAGCAGTTGAAATCTGTTAACACTAGTCCATATAGATCTTTGATGACTATAATGAGTTGTTGCAATGCAGTTAATTGAGTAGTGAAGGACAGCCTTTATTAGTCTAGTCATAAGATGATGGCATATGTACTGCAACGAACAAAGAAGGAGGTATACGCTACAAGTGAAGACCTTATGGCTCTCAGACATTAAATCCTTGCCAAAGGGAACGTCGATGATTACAACATATGAGGGTAACTTTGAATGATTTTGCAATGCTAGAAACATGAACCCTATAGCAAGCATATTATTAAATTACATAAACAAAATTAGGATTTTATTAGAAGCTCCGAATCCAAACAAAGCAGCTTCTTAACCTTTTTTCTTTAGGAAAAATCTGCCAAGAGAAGAACTCCCGATCTGGAAGAAGTAGAAAGCTAAGAAATATGTCCTTTTTTTTTAACGAAAAGAAGAGAGATCCCATCATCACATGTTATCTTATGTTTTTATCAGAAGAAGAGGAGGCGGGGGGAGTGAAATTGTGGAAGAGTGTCAAAGAAAGGGTAAAGAAGGAAGGAAGATCCACAGAGAGAAGAGGGGAGACGAAAGAAGCAAAGGGAAAAGGTTTACCTGCGTAGCTGTTGGTGACGTCGACGGTGCCCTTAAAGGAACTGCCAAGGAGGACGCCGATGACACGCTTGCGTGTGTCGCGGGCTACCCGGTTGTAGTTGTCGACGATGCTGAGGAGGACCAAGGGATGCACGACCACCTTCTCGATCGGCCGAGACGAGATCTGCTGAGTCTTGATCACGTCCATCAGAGCCTAGAACAAGAAGAAGAGGAAGAAGGGGTAGGTTTTTTTCTTTTCTTTTCTTTTCCACAAGAGTGCGTCTGGTGCTTTCGTTCTTGCTCTTCTACTTCAAGCGCAGCAGAATCGGGTGATGGATGAATGATGATGATGGTATGACGATGGATCGGAAGACGAAGAAGGGCGAGGGAGTGTAATGATCGTATCGTGGACTCAGGCCCAGCCCACTCCGACTCGATCGGGGAATTCGTTTTGGGCATGAGAAGTATTTCTTGCGCACCAAAGCTTTGTCCTTGCATTAAATACGAGTATACATTAGGTGATTGATTCCAACAATTTCCAATTTTACGACCAGTCAATATTCAGTCCAAGCCCATCAATCAAAAGTGCATGTGCATGTGTTTCCTCTCTACCAAAGGAAAAGGATTCCCCTATACCTATTTGAAGAAGCTAGCTAGCCTCTTTTAAGGAAATATTGGATATTTTCTCACTTTACTCTACACAAAGTACTAATCAAACTCACCACTTTCAGCAGATTAAAGGGAGGGCGCTAACTTCATGTCGTCGTCCACACTTCTTACAAAACAACAACGCAGACAACACTGTTTGCTGCGTGTTTTGATGGAATCACCAAACCTCTGCTCAGATGGTATTGTTGTAGAAATGGAGTGATTTTTACTCTCCTAAAAGTCAAGATTGGCCTAATCTCAGAGATCCAGATAACAACTGAGCAGCTTCATTCAAGACTTGCTGAAAGCGAAGTACTAAAAGCAATATCGTATAACCGCCAAATCCTTTTGCAGGAAATCTACTACTTGGAATGCTTAATTTCAAGAAAATCTACTGCCTAGCATTTATCTAATGATCATCTCTTTCCTTCTTGTGATGATACATGAGCACTTCTACTCTCTCTCTCTATCTATCTATCTCTGTGTGTGTGTGTGTATACACACACATATCAGAAAATGAGAGGGAGGAAGAGGGGGATACCTTTTTTTGATTTTGTACAACCGTTTACGAGGTTTTTTGAAAATTGTTCAAACTTGATAACAAATTTTTTTATTACTTTCCAATAAAAAATTTTCAATGATTAATATCTAAACATCTCATTTAAAATGAACGGTTAGGATTATATATAACACACACACACACACACCAGAAGGATCAAGCACTACTTTCATTCGTCATTTTTTTCGCAAACTACTCTTCAGTCTTTGGATTATCTGAAAGACTCAATGTGCTGTGATTGTTATGCATATATTCCACATCCACTAGTTCTAAACCAACAAAACATGATAGAATTTACCTTTCAAGTTGCAGTTCATCCAAACAATGTTGAAAGCTGAATACCATTTACTCCTTTTATGTTTGTCGCATAAGACCTCAAAAGCATAGGTTTACGTATATTTACTCTTTCAACGATATATTTCTTAGTTAAGAATTCTAGTGGGAGATCCTCATCATTGATCACTTCTCATACATATCATACTAATCCCTTCTCTAGGACTGTTTTGTATCCCTACGTGTTACTCTTAATGAGATAAGTTACCTAGTGTTTTTGTTAAAAAAAGAAGAAGAGATCAACACCCCCAAAAGGTTGTCCAATCCAAGATTTACATATTGTCTCAAGGGACATTTAATGAAGACTAATGAATTTTCTTCGTAAAAGTGAATTCACAGAAGTCTATGAGAACAATATTATTTGAACCTTCAATATTCGTTGAAATGCAAATCGAACCATAATAAAAGAATCCCAAAATAGTTCTCAATATCTTGTGTGTGTGTGTGTGTGTGTAATATTAAAGAAATATCTCCTTCCAAATTGGAATAAAAAAAAAGGATAATTTATATAAAGTAGACCTTCAATACAGATAGAAGGAGAAGGACGAGGATGGAACCCTAGTTTTCAAACCGATGGAATCCATACAGCTCCTCACATTGGCAAAGTCAAGAGTTTTATACTGTAAAGGCTAATAGAAACCATATTGTTAATGTAAATGTAAAAAAAAAAAATTGACACCATAATTACAACCCAATAATATGTCAACTTTAAAAGACACCAATTGACAAAAAGACCATTTCAAAAAAGAACTCCAAAAATTACATAGGAATTTTCATTCACCACACAAGTCATAGGAAGTTAGGATTTTTCCTAGGGTTTATTTGCTAAACAATATTACATAGTATAACATGTTTTTTTCTTAAAGTTCGGTTTTGCCTCCACTGACCTCCACCCAAATCCACCCTTGATTCCTCATTTGTACAAGACCAACACCTCCTACCACTTCACCTCAAGAGCGTGCGTTGAAGCCATTATCAATTAGGTTTGTCTTACTATCTTATTCCAAGGATTTCAATTCTTGTATTCTCGTCTTCTTTTAAGATACGTGAGGTACAAACAACCACGACTGTCGCATGATCATCACAACTAGCTATCTCCTGACATTTTTTTTTTGATTTAAAGATTCTACATCTATTAGGATTCTAGTCTGTAAACCCTTAACTAGAATAATAGTCAACTTAGAAGGTTGTTTCCTCCTTCACACGTCATATATAGGAAGTAAATTTAATTTTGAATTGGTCTATTGTTGTTCGTAACTAGAGATGGAATTCGGACCAGATCGGGTCGGTCTAGTCCATGAAACTAGTAGCCCACCTGGACCTGGACCGGGCCGGGCCAGCCCGAAGGCTGGTCTGGGTCGGGTCGGGTTGGGCCTGTTCATACAGGCCATGGACCAGGCCCGGCCCATGGCCCGTATGTGGGCCGGGCTTACGGGCTGATGGGTTGGGCCAGGTTGGGCCAATCCATTGGGCCTAAAAAAATTTTAAAATTATTTTTTTTATTAAGAAAAAAATATTTGAAATGCAACAATTTTTTTACATAAAAAATACAAAAGATATTTACATCATTTGTTTTACATTTTTTTCCAATTTTTACATCAAGAATTATTCATTTGGGGAGTCTGTTCTGCCTGTTGAAGTTGATGTCGCATCATCGTCTTCTTCTGATTCAGACTTCAAGTTCAATCCTTCAAAACGATCAACCGCATTGTACCAATCTTTTAAGTAGACGGAGGCTTCTACAGACTTCTCTGATAATCTACATTTTTTATCATTTAATACTTTTTTTCCTGTAGAAAATGTAGATTCCGATGCTACAGTTGACATCGGAATCGTTAGTAAATCTTTTGCCATTTTTGCAATTATAGGAAACCTAATAGCTGTAGTAGACCACCAATTTAATATATTTAAGTTATTTATTTCTAAATCACTAAAAGCAATTGGGGATTCTAAATAATTAT
>JAMKQA010078783.1:0-13667 GCA_024699735.1 Posidonia australis
ACATTTTTGAAAGTATGAGGGCTTTTATGCTATTTTTACAAAGAAAATGAACTGTCAGACTAGTTTTAAGAAAGCTCAGGGGTCTAAATGCAATTTTCATAGAAAATAGAACTTTCAAAAAGTTTAAAAGAAAGTACAAGGTCCCTTTAGCGAAACATATGAGAGAAAGCAAGTTTCAAAAACTCTCGACGCTTATGCTAAAGTTTTAAACATTGAAAACGTTATTCCAAAAGTTCAGGGGAAAACATGTAATATTTTCAATTAAAACTATATTCGAAACATTTTTGAAAAATGATGAATGGACCTAGATGTAATAAAAGGACCTAATTGTAATTTTGAAAGGACCTAAATGTAATGAAAATAAAGTTTCTACATTTTATTTTAAAAACAAAAGTTTTTAATTCTTTGTTAAAGATGGGGCACGACGACCGCCGGCGACGGAGACTGTCGCCGACGACTGCTAAAGAAGCACAAAAGAGGGCCTTCAGTGGTCTGATCTTAGATCAGATTGTACTGGAAGCAAGAGGGGGGCAAGGCTAAGAGATCCAACGGAGTGGATCCCCAAACCAACGGCGGGAATTCTCTTCCCACCTCACTCATCGTCGGTCTACTCCGGCGACGGTGACGAGTTACCTGGAAGCGCTAGGGGCGTCGGCACGGCGAACGGAAGGTTCTACGTGCTTGAGGGAGCGGAGCTGGTTCTTTTCCCCATCCAGGAGCGCGAGGAAGGTGCTGCAGGTGCATCCCAGAGGTCGACGGCGAAACTCCCCAGCGAAAAGGGTCGTGCGAGACGTCTAGCGGTCGTGGAGGCTCTTCAACTGCTCTGGTGGATCGAGCTTGGTTGGGCAAAGCTCCTGGAGTGCTTGGACGGCCACAGGGCGGTGCGGAACGGCGGGAGGCGAGCAGACAGTAGGAGCTCCGGTCGTCTTCCTCGGCGGCGGCGACCGCAAACGCAGCTTCCGGCAATCCCCGCGAAGGTGACTGGAGGCTTCGAAATGGCTCGGCAAGACTCGGTGAGGTCGAGGGAGGAGAAGAGAAGAGGCCAGAGGCATGTACCTGGCTGAGAACACCTCGCCGGAGCTCTGGAGCGGCGGCCTTCCTCCTCCGCGACAGCTTCTGCTCCGCACTCCTCTCTTCCCTGCTCCTCGCTCTCTCAGAATTCTCTCCTCTCTCTGGATTGCGGTGGCAAAAAACTCTCGAAAAATCTGCATCTGGTCCCCTTTTATAGCCGCCGGAACCCATTGCTTCCAACTGCAACAACCTCGAACCAGCTCTAACAACCCACTTCTTCTCACAACAGAACTTACCGCTCTTCTAACAACTCTACCAGGAGCTCAACGGCTGCTCCCCAGCTGTTTCCCTGATCACCGACAAGAGATCAACGGCGGCCAACTCCGGTGAGGGCTGATCCGACGGCCTGAGCCACCTGACCTAGTGAGGGAGCATTGGGCTCGACCTGGCTGCTGGATCAGGAGCCAATTCCGTGGCTGGTGGAGCTCAATTAGCTGAGATTGGGTTTAGCGAGAAAATGAAGATGGTTGAAGAAGTTTAAATAATTTGGCATGAACTTTGGTCAAAAAATGAAAAAAAATGCAAATTTGCTTGAATTTAATGAAATTGAGTGAATGGGCTTGGTTTAGGGAATGTAGGTTGAGCAATTTTAGAATCTAGGATTCAAGGCGTACTCAGTCAGGCTTAGTGGGCCTGAACAGGCTTCATGGGCCCACATGGACCCGATTAGGGCTGAATGGGTCCAAAAGGGCTAGATGGACTCAAAAGACTTCCATGAGGTCAAATAGGCTTGAAATAGTGTAGTGGGCCCACACAAGCTCAAACAGGGTTTAGTGGGCCTTCATGGGCCCAATTGCGTTTCCATGAATCAAATGGCCTAGGTTAAGGGATTTGAGCTCAGCCACCAGGCCCAACCTGCCAAACTAGTAAAAATTGGGGTGTCTACATCAACTAATCAGGCATTTTCTGAAAATCAATCTTAGACTTCTTTTAATGAACATCAATATTCAATCATTTAAAATGAATGAGATCGACAAAATTAGTGCTAAAGTGAAGAATAAAATATATTTACCTGATCACGTTCCTCTGAGCTGAACTTCTGTAAAAGAAAATCTTTCATCTCCATTTTTCCAGGTGGATGTCCAATGCTTGTAATAAACATGCAAGGAATAGATACCACCTCACCTTAATAAACATGATCATATATGGATAAAAATAAGAAACATCATCTTTTATTGTGCCAAAGCTAAATTCCAAAGTGTATTAAGCATAAACAAACTTACTAAGGTTGCTCCAAAAGGGGATAGGCCAGAGGTGGAGAGGAGCGAACGGAAGGAGAGCCGAAGGACCAAAAGGGGAGCTAGAGGTGGAGAGGAATCAAAGGATCGAAAGGGGAGCTGGAGGACCGGAAGGGGAGCCAAAGGTGGAAAGGATCAAACGAAAGGGGAGCCAGAGCAGGAGAGAAACTAGACAGGAGCCAGAGTGTTTGTTTGATGGATGGCGAGGCGATTAAGAAGAAGGAGGAGGAGGAGAAGGCAAAAGACGAGAAGTCAGGAAGAGGAGAGCGATTAGGGTTAGGTCAGGTGAAGGCAGACTGGCGGAGGTCATAGATGGTCTGCTGTTTAAGTGTTTAGGAATATAATGATATTAGAAGAAATATATATATATTATATTTCAAAAATATATCTATATAATGTAAAATTACTATAATAACCCTTATATAACAGGTAAATGGGTGACAAGTAGATGATAACCCGTACCTGTACTGTATATGAACACTGGTAAAACAGGTGACGGGTAAACGGTCAACGGGGTAAAAATATATTAACCCTCACCCTTATAAAACATGGTTACTGGGGGCGAGTTATGGATAAATACCCTCTCCATTTACAAGCTTACATGAATTACATAGAGATCTCAAGCATGAAATATATAACAATAAAAAGTCCTAAAACATCAACAATATCAACTAAAAGCTATCTCATTACGAATGTGATCACGTATGACTCCCATTAATGTGTCATCTGGAATGGAGGCCTCATAATCTTCATGCATAATTGGATGGTCATTGTTCACTTACACCTCTTCATCTTGGAATGCAAACAAGATTTCATCTTGAAAACCTTGGTCAATAATGAAGTTATGAACAACCATTGTAGCCACAACTATCTTCACTTGCTTCTTATAAGAGAAAGGAGGCATGTGGTTTAATATGTTCCACCATTTTTTGAGAACTCCAAATAAACCCTCAATGACATTCCTTAGTGAGGAATAAAGAAGCATGTTAAAATTTTCCTCCTTCCCACGAGGTTGAATAGCTTGGAACACAGGTAAGTGGTACCTTGTAATTCAATAAGGAGATAAAAAGCCCTTTATATTGTGATAATCAGCATCTACAACATAATATTTTTCTGCATTCAAAATATATGATAAGATATAAAAAATCTCAATACATTAACATGTAACAGAGATCTGCATTATTGGATTCTTACTAGCAGGTGGCAAGGGAAAGTTGTGGGATGGGTTGTAAAATGCATGATTCAGTACTTTACAATCATATGTAGCATCCTTCCATCCAGCTGAGACGAAAGTGAATCTCATATGAAAATCACACACAGTAAGGACATTTTGAGTGCAGTGTTTAGGATCTCTCTCACTTCTAGAAGTAAGGTGTCGTTCTTTTGGAACAATTGCATGGATGTGAGCACCATCTATTGTTCCAACACAATCCTTAAAGTAAGGATAACATTTGCCATTCCTATATTATATTATGTGTTGTGGTGTGTTAAATAAACTTTCCTTAAGTCAAATCATTTCATGAGACCAAATACAAACGACATCTAATATTAGGTTGAAATACTGACCAATGGTTTCACCAAAATGTTGCTAGTAATGTTGGACAGAACGATTTTTATGTCTATGAGCGATAATCTGTAAAAACATCCTAAGTTGTTCTTCCACAGAAACTCAACGACTATTACTCAAGTAATCCTTTGCCATAAAAATAGAACATAGCCTAATGAACACCTGAGGTAGAAGCTACAAGAGTTAAAGCATACCTTAGGATATCTATTTAACATGTTTTGGACAACTTGATTACCGATAAAAGGAACATCATGAACAATTCTTCTTATTAGGTGTTTCTCAATATAATACTACATCAAGGCAAGTATAAGTGTAATTAAAGCATCCCGTAACTCTTCGTCCTCATAGAAATCTTCCTTATCACTTTCCATATCGTCAAAAGCATAATCATAATTAGAGCAATCATTCTCAAAATTCATCAGCTAGTTCCTCTAACAAATTAAGAAAAGATTATATCATTTTTTCAAAAATAAACAGCATATCATATTTCAACTTCAAAGACATATATTATAGCAAACTAATCATCAGTTGCAGACAACATCAAGTATCATATTACAACAAAAAATATCATTACAGGAGGTTAGAGTATACGATGGACTATTACAATGAAAGATCTAATCAGTTCAATATGATGGACCATTCAGCTACAAATGTGATTACATGGTCAACTATTTTCAACTTTGTCAATACGATAACAATGTGCAATCATAAGGAACTATTACAAGAAACACATATGAAGTAGTGATTTTTGCAAATGTCTTAACAAGGAAATCAAAGCAATAATTTTTGCAATCTATTAATGTCTTAATTTTTAAAAGCTACTACATAACTCCATGAGGAATGGATCAAAAGGACTAGTTATAGAGCCAAAATATTTTGGTTTTTTAAGTGAAATGTTCACCTTAAAATGGATCAATAGAATCATGAGTCACATTATTTGAGAAAGAAAACTAACGATCGGCTTAGAGGGGGAGGCAGAGGAGAGAGGGGGGAGGTAGAGGAGGGAGGGGGAGAACAAGAGGGAGGAGGCAACTATAGTGTCGCCCGGAGGGGGGAGGCGACTGTTGGGCCAAATGTGGGAGGTGAAGGAGGGAAAGGGGAGGACTGGAGGAGGATGCAATGGCCAATGGAGGGGGGAGGCGGCTGTCGAGTTGGAGGGGGAGGTAGAGGTGAGCGAGGGGAGGATCGAAAGGGCAACGTGGAGGAGGGAAAGGGGAAGACTGGAGGAGGACGCAATGGCCAGTGGAGGGGGGAGGAGAGCACAGGAAAGAGGATAAAGGTCACACACCAGAGGAAAGACCATCATCACCGTCACTATGGAGGTTTACAAGAAAAGAGGATTAGAGGAGGACTCGAGGGTTTAGGGAAGGAGAAGTTTTTTGTTGATGGCATAGGTGTAAATAAATTATGATTTTTAATGTAATAAGATTATAGACTCAAAGACAAATAAGAAAATCAAAATTGTAAAAGCAGCTTCTAAGTAGAAGCTATCAATCTCTAGCTTCTAAAAATATAAAGAAAATACTGTTACAAAAGTTATATAATTCTGACACCTTGGCCTGATTATCCATTTTAATGGTAAACCATGTAATTGGTTGTAATATAGCATAAATGGTTTATTAATGGATAATCTTTTTTCTGGTGATTGTGAGGATTTAGTTGGCTTTCTGTGCACCTAGTCGTGATTTGGGACCAATGTCGAGTCTGATTTGGGGATGCATAGTCACCTCAGTTAGCGTGCCTGTCTTTTATTCTATTTTTTTTCTTTCTTTCCTTTTTCTTTCTCTCTCTCTCACGATCCCTCACAATTCCTGTCCCCTTCTTTTTCTTCACCCAAACTCGTGCCACTAGAGACACGAAAAGCAGGCGGTAGTGGGAGGAAGCTGGGAAACAAAGAAGGAAAAGAGGAACGATGCGCGAGCTAGAGGGAGAGAAGGAGAACTGAGCCATGGTCCGCCTATGGAGAGGAGCTTTGCCGAGACAAGGAGAGGTTCGCCAGAGTGTGGGGAAGTCACCAAAGTGCCATTTCAAGTACGCAACTCGCTTTCTCCCTTGTTTCCACGATTTTAGTTCAATATGTTAAATGCATGAGAATAAAGATAAATACATGTAAAATTGTAGAAAAATAATAGAATTGATGAGAATGTGATAAATAGCATGAATATGTAGATATCATGCAGTTAGGATGGGAATTGGTAAGGTTATACGAGATTTAGGGATGTAAGCTAAAGTAGTGATAATGAGCTTCACCTCTTTGTGATTTTCGTATGAATTGCATAGTTAATGGATTGATGAATGGTTTGAGGGGTTTTGAAGTAGACTCAAGGGTCTGACACGCATGATTTATTGGTATTTTATGATGCTTGTTTGTGAGATCCGTCGAAGGCTCCCAGTTCCAACGAATGCGAAGGCTAAGATAGGGAGGTGCCCCAGTTGCGAGCAATTTGGCATGCCGAACTGAATTCGACATACTGAATTCCTGTCAAATTAAGCTAAGATATCTGATTTCGGTAGGCTGAAATCATCCGATCGACCAAAATAGGGAGTTTCGGTATATCGAAATTGTTAGGTATACCGAACCAAGGATTTTCGGTATACCGAACCAGGGATTTTCGGTATACCGAACTCTATTTTCAGTCTGTCGATTTTGCCTTGGCCCTGATATATATACATGTGAATATAAAATGGAAATAAACGGTTTTAATTAGACGATGAACATGAGTTAATGGTGTTTTCTCCATGTAAATGACATGCAGGAATATGGAACCTAAATAAGTAAATTTGGGAATGGTTTTGGGTTTTAGACCCAAAAAATGAATAAAAGTGATTAAATGTATGGTTTTTGAGTAATTTTGGGTACGAGACCCAATTTATGATTTTAAAGTATGGTTTTTCATGAATTGAGTTGGGACTCCAGTAGAGGGTCATCTGTTGCTTGGAATAAGCTCCTACAACAAAAGAAAGAAACGAAAATGATTTCGAAAATAAAACACCAGTAATGTGTTAAGGAACTACCAGGGTTGGTGTCGACAATGTGGTAGGAGTATGAGGCTCCAATGAAACCAATTGTCAGATACGACTGTGGTTGCCGATCTTGAGACGATGTAGGATGAGCCTGGGTGTGTGGGCCTAGGTGTTCAGGTCACCGAGCTCGTGATGGTGTAGGTTGGGCTTAGGAATATGAGACCTAGGTGTCCGGATCACCGACGGTGTAGGCTGAGCCTGGCTATTGAACCTAGTTGTTCGGATCACCGATGAGACGTCAGATAAACACGTATCCCTGTACTTATGAAATGAAATTGAGGCCGATTGGCCGAGGCAGTGTCATCCTATACGGGGAATTTCACCACGGCAGTGTAGAGAGGTAGGGGAAATAGTGTCTTCACCTACTGCTTGTGTGTCTGGTTACCCCTGATCAAGGTAACATCAATAAAGAAAGTGGAAATGAATAAGGAAGTGTGTGGTTTTGTGAAATAGAAAGAAATATGGTTTAGCTAGGACTGGACTTGTGAATGGTCCTAAAATCCTAAAAAGGAATATAAATTGTGTTTTAACCAGTTACCAGTCAATGTTTGTAATTTTGGTTTTGAGCACGAGAGGCATAATATTTTAGGGTGGATCTGGTCGAAAATGTGGATTTCTCAGAATATGAGAAAGGTTTTGAAAAAGTATAAAAGATAAAGAAAAGATGAGTTTTGGGAAAAATATGGTTTTGCAGACAATTTCCAAATATTTTAAAAAGAAAACGAAAGTGAATTTTGAGGAAAACATAATTCCAAGAACAGATTCCCAAGTGATTTTAAAGGAAAAAGGAAATAATGTTTTAAAATTGGATTCTAAAACAAAAACCAAGTTTTATAAATTAAAAGTTGAATTTTTGACGCTTTTGCCAGATTTTGTTGTTTGTGTGTTTGGGGTGCGTACTAGGTGACTTAGATGTCACTCA
The DNA here is from genome assembly GCA_024699735.1 of Posidonia australis. NCBI lineage: Eukaryota > Viridiplantae > Streptophyta > Magnoliopsida > Alismatales > Posidoniaceae > Posidonia > Posidonia australis. The sequence goes on from JAMKQA010078783.1 coordinate 7,823, forward strand.
CGTGTGCTATGTTTGGTTTTCAGGTGCAGATCAAGTACAGTCGAGTTCTAGTGCTGGAGTAGGAGCTTTTAGCCGCACATCATTTCCTAGAGGTGAGCCTTAGTTACAGTTATTTAATTTTACTGTAATTAGTGTAATTTTGCTTATGATACTGTGATCTTGGTAGCGTGCCCAAGATCGGGGCATTACAGAGTGGTATCAGAGCTAAGGTTACACCTTGTGCACCATCTTGGTGATGTTCGGTCTAGTGGCTCCCTAAGACTGCACAATAGAGAGTCGTGCACTTGAATTTTTGGTTGTTGTACTTTGTTGTGTTGGCAGGAAGATGTCTCGCCGAGGCCGCAGTCATGGTAAGGCCCCAGCACCCGACTCCGAGATGGAAGAGGGAAACGTGTGGAGGGGTATGAGATGAGAGTTCGACGAGATGATGTGGGAATGCACCCAATCCTTCGGCAGTAGTAGCAAGGATGAGGCAAAGGGAGACCCGTGGATTAAGCAGTTCCGCCAGCTTGGAGTGCCGACTTTTAATGGGCGCAGCACACCTGAAGAGTGTGAGGTTTGGTTCCTAGAGGTGGAGAAGATCCTAGAAAGGATCGAGTGTCCAGCGGAGAAGTGGGTCCGGATCGCAGCATTTCAACTCAAGGGTGCTGCAAATCAGTGGTGGAGGGCAGTGCGCCTCACCAAGTTTCCAAATGCGAACCTGCTGATGATCTCTTGGGAGGAGTTCCAAGAGGCATCCTATGAGAGGTTTTTCCCTGAGCATGAGAGGGATAAGCTAGACCGAGAATTCAGGAACCTGAGGTAGGGGAGCGAGACTGTGGTAGAGTATGAGTCGTCCTTCCTTCGACTAGAGCAGTTCTCTCAGGCTATGGTTTCAGAGAAGAACAGAGTCAAGAAGTTCGTGGAAGGACTGAATCCTATGCTGATATCCAGAGTTATTGGTTTCAGATGCCAGACTTTAACGGATGCTTTCGAACTTGTAACCCGCTATGAGAATGATCGTAGGATGTTCCAAGAAGAGTATCTTAAGAAGGAAAAAGGGCAGAAAGTCTGTCTCCTAACCCTCTGTTTCTGGACCATCAGTGACTGGAGTGCCAAGTTTTGAGAGTTCTAGTAGCTCTTGGAAAAAGCAGAAGCAACGACCTACATCTGGTAGAGAAGAGAGTGTGGGTTTCAGCCAAGTAGGGTCTAACAGTGGCCCACAGGTAGGACCATGCCACGTTTGTGGCAAGAAGATGTATGTAGCAGTGTTGTGTAGGCATAGGTAGAGGAGCTTAGACGGTGTAGTATGCTACAACTATGGGAAGTCCAAGCACTACCAGAAGGACTGTCCCAGTCAGCCGAAGCCAACAGGAGATGCGCCATGTCAGCCTACCAAGGGAGAGTGCTCTCCATTACTGCCCTAGATGTTGGTCCATCTGGAGATGTCGTAGAAGGTGAGAACTAGTACGGCTGTATGAGTTAAATCCTGTCCTGTAATAATGGATCCTATTTGTGATTAACCCAATCTTTTATTATGATTATGATTATGGTTATGGTGTGTTGATGATAGGATCTTTTCTTATGGCTGACGAATGGCCCGAGTCTTGTTTGACTCTGGGAGTTCATTTTCTTTTGTCTCCTAGTCATTTGCTTCTGAGATCAGAACCAGGCCAGCCAAATTGGCACTCCACTTGGATGTAGTCACTCCATTGAGAGAACATAGTCTTGCGTGGAGGTATTTGAAACTAATTGATGTACAGTTGGAGGACAGGAATTTTCAGGTTAGTTTGATCCTGATGGACATGAAGGATTATAATGTTATTCTAGGAATGGACTGGTTGGCACAGCATTCAGCCGTGATAGATTGTGCCAAGAGAAGAGTGCTAGCAGAGTATCCAGGCCAAGGTTGGTGTGTAGTGCAAGGCACTAGGCCAGGTGAGCCCAAGAAAGTGATTTCTGCTATCAAGGCCTATCATCATCTAGCAAGAGGTAGTGTGGGCTATTTGGCCTGTGTGATAGTTTCTACTTCACCTGTGGTCGAGATTCAGGACTTGTCGATGGTGCGGGAATATCCTGATATTTTTCCAAAGGAATTGCCTGGCATGCCATCGAACAAGGAAGTGAAGTTTGTGATTGATTTAGTGTCGGGATCTGTTCCTATTTCCAAGGCTCCATATAGGATGGCACCTGTTGAATTAAGGGAGCTTAGGAATCAACTACAAGAACTGATGGATAAGGGATTCATTCGTCCTAGTGTTTCATCTTAGGGAGCATCGGTTCTGTTTGTTAAGAAGAAGGATGGTTCACTTCAGCTTTGTATAGACAACCGAATGTTGAACCAGATCACTGTAAAGAATAAGTATCCACTACCTAGGATCGACGATTTGTTCGACCAGTTGCAGGGAGCATCAATGTTTTCCAAGATAGACTTGAGATCTGGATACCATCAGTTGACGATCAGTGAGCTAGATGTGCAAAAGACAGCCTTTCGCACCCATTATGGACATTATGAGTTTTTGGTTATGCCATTCGGGTTGACGAATGTTCCAACTACTTTTATAGACTGATGAATAGGGTGTTCAGGCCCTATTTGGATCAGTTTGTGGTCATCTTCGTGGATGATGTTCTGGTGTATTCTCCGGATGTTCAAACCCACCAGAGGCACTTGAGGATCGTACTGGAGACATTGAGGCAACATCAACTTTATGCCAAGTTCTCCAAGTGCCATTTTTGGTTGGAGGAGGTGTCCTTCCTTAGTCATATCATTTCAGGGGAAGGCATCAAGGTAGATCTAGCCAAAGTAGAGGCTATGAGCAGTTGGGCCAGACCGAAGACAGTAACTGAGATTAGAAGTTTTCTCGACCTGGCAAGATATTATAGGAGATTCATTTAGGATTTCTTCAACATTGCTGCACCGTTGACCAGACTGACCAGAAAGGAAGTGCACTTTGCCTGATATTGGCAGTGCAAGGAGAGCTTTAACGAGTTGAAACTTGTCTGGTATTAGCCCCAATTTTGACTTTGCCCTCAGGGAGTGGTGGTTTCACAGTCTACAGTGATACATGTGGAACTGGTTTGGAGTGTGTGTTTATGCAGCATGGTAGAATGGTGGCTATTGCCTTGCGCCAGTTGAAAGATCATGAGAAGAATTATCCCACCCATGATTTGGAGATGGCAGCTGTTGTGTTCGCCCTGAAGATTTGAAGGCATTATTTGTATAGCAAATACTTTGAAGTGTACACAGATCATAAGAATCTAAAGTACATCTTTACTCAGAAGGATCTGAACCTAAGACAGAGGCGTTGGGTGGAGTACATTAAGAATTACGATTTCAGTTTGTCATACTACCCAAGAAAAACAAATGTGGTTGCAGATGCCCTGAGTAGACGCACTCATGTCATGGCTAGTCTGATGATTCGTGAATGAAAATTGTTAGAGAAACTAGTGGAGTGCAGGCCTCCGAGAAAGTCTCAGGATACTGCTAGAGTGGTGTTGGCCAATTTGTCTGTTTGCCCGAGGATGATCGAGGCGATTGTTACAGCTCAGCAATATGATTCTTTTGTATCATATATTTGGAGGAAGTTGGAAGCTGGAAATGCCCCTCACTTGTCAGTCAGGGTAGACGGTGGATTGAGGTATGATCTGAGATTATATGTGCCTCCAATAGAGGAAATCAAAAATAGTCTACTAGATGAACCTCACCGCTCCAGATACAATATTCATCTAGGAAGCACCAAGATGTATAAAGACCTGAAGAGGAATTTCTAGTGGCTTTGGATGAAGAGAGATTGCTGAGTTGTGGCAAAGTGTGCAACCTACTAGATGGTGAAAACAGAGCACCAGAAGCCCGAAGGGACTTTGGAGCCTCTTGACATCCCAGTGTGGAAATGGGAAAATGTATCGATGGACTTTGTGACGGGTTTGCCACAAACTTGAAGAAAGAATGATACAGTTTGGGTGATAGTGGATTGCCTTACAAAATCGGCACATTTCTTGCCAGTGAGGATGAATCTTTCTTGGACAAAACTGGCAGAGTTGTATGTGGCTGAGATTGTGAGATTGCATGGTGTCCCAGTATCTATTGTGTCTAATAAAGACAGAAGGTTTACATCGAGGTTCTGGGGAGCTCTACAGGAGGCTTTTGGCACGGTGCTAAATTTTAGCACTGCCTTTCACCCTAGACGGATGGTCAGACAGAGAGAACCATCCAGACACTAGAGGACATGCTGAGGGCCTGCGCCTTGGACTTTGGTCATAGCTGGGAGGATCACTTACCTTTGATTGAGTTTGTATATAACAACAGTTACCACTCCAATATTGGTATGGCACCATACGAGGCATTGTATAGCAGACCCTACAGGACACCCACTTGCTGGATTGAGGTGGGTGAGAGACAGTTAGTTGGGCCTGAGATCATACAACAATATGAGGGCCAGGTGGATTTGATTAGGAAACGGATGTTGTTTGCCCAGAGCCGGTAGAAGAGCTATGCTGATAGGAGGCAGAGACCTCTGGAATTCGAAGTAGGAGACTTCATTTTCCTGAAGGTGTCACCAACCAAGGGTCTGATGCGGTTCAAGAAGAGAGGCAAGTTGATCCCAAGATACATCGAACCATACTAGATTACCAAGAGGGTTGGTGAGGTGGCTCACGGACTAGATCTGCCTCTAGAGTTGGTTGGTATACACAACACCTTTCATGTATCTATGTTAAGGAAGTGTTTGGCCGATGCGTCTTAGGTGATACCGGTGCAGCCAGAGAAGCTGAGAGAGGACCTGTCTATGGTGGAAAATGTAGTTCAGATATTGGACAGAAAAGAGCAAGTCCTCAGGAATAAAGTGATTCCATTGGTGTTAGTTCAGTGGCAACACCATGGTACAAAAGAAGCTACCTAGGAGCACGAGGTGGACATCCAAAGATAGTACCCCTACTTGTTTTACTAGAGCTAAATTTCAAGAACGAATTTCTTTTAAGGGGGTAGGATGTGACACCTAGACCTGATTATTCATTTTAATGGTAAACCATGTAATTAGTTGTAATATAGCATAAATGATTTATTAATGGATAATCTTTTATTCCTAATGATTTGTGAGGATTTGGTTGGTTTTCTGTGCACTTGGTTGTGATTTGGAATCAATGTGGAGTTCGATTTGGGGATGCACAATCGCCTCGATTTGCATGCCTGTCTTTTTTTCCTTTCCTTTTTCTCTCTCTCTCTCACAAGCCCTCATGATTCCCATCCCCTTCTTCTTCTTCACCCAAACCTGTGCCACCAGAGACACCAACCCATGCCTCCCCATCTCTTCGGACATGATGGGTGGCCAGTGCCATGCAGGAGGAGCAGGAGATAAGAGAGGAAGGAGGCTGCAGTGGGAGGAAGCCGAGAGAGAAAGAAGGAAAAGAGGAACAGTGCGTGAGTCAAAGGGAGAGGAGGAGAGCTGAGCCGTCGTCCACCGATGGGGAGGAGCTTTATCGGGGCGAAGAGAGGTTCGTTGGAGTGCAGGGAAGTCACCGGAGTGCCATTTCAAGTACGTGACTCCCTTTCTCCCTCGTTTCCATGGTTTTAGTTCAATATGTTAAATGCATGAGAATAAAGATAAATGCATGTAAAATTGTAGAAAAATAGTAGAATTGACAAGAATGTGATAAATAGCATGAATATGTAGATATCATGCGGTTAGAATGGGAATTGGTAAGGTTATACGAGATTTAGGGATGTTGTTGTAAATATGTCTTGAATTATATCTTTGTTTAGGGTTAGTTTAGTCATTTGACCAGTTAGGTGCCCTAGTATTTAAGAAGGCTAAGGCACAGAATATGTAACCTCTTTGGCATTATGTAGCCCTATTTTGTCTCCATCTGT
>JAMKQA010078784.1:0-17425 GCA_024699735.1 Posidonia australis
GCCTTCCTTTTCCATCTCATTTTTCTAGACTACCACCTGGAGTCTAGATAGTCCCATCCATGGTTCGATCCGTCAAGACGAATCTCGATGCCACCCCTTGCCTTTGAGTTTTGATCCTGATGGACGGATTCAAGGCCTCCTTTTTCCATCTCATTTTTCTAGACTACTGCTTAGAGTCTAGATGGTCCCATCCGTGGTTTGATCTGTCCGGATGAATCTCAGTGCCACCCCCCTCGCCTTTGAATTCCGATCCTGATGGACGGATTCAAGGCCTCCCTTTTCCATCTCATTTTTCTAGACTACCGCCCAGAGTCTAGATGGTCCCATCCGTGGTTCGATCCGTCAAGACGAATCTCGGTGCCACCCCTCTCGCCTTTGAATTCCGATCCTGATGGACAGATTCAAGCCCCCCTTTTCCATCTCATTTTTCTAGGCTACCGCCTGGAGTCTAGGTGGTCCCATCCATGGTTCGATCCGTTAGGACGAATCTTGATGCCACTCCTCTCGCCTTTGAATTCTGATCCTGATAGACGGATTTAAGGCCCCCCTTTTCCATCTCATTTTTATAGACTACCGCCCATAGTCTAGATGGTCCCATCCGCGGTTCGATCTGTCTGGACGAATCTTGATGCCATCCCTCTCGCCTTTGAATTCTGATCCTGATGGATGGATTCAAGGCCTCCCTTTTCCATCTCATTTTTCTAGACTACCGCCCAGAGTTTAGATTGTCCCATCCACGGTACGATCTGTCCTGACGAATCTCGGTGCCACCCCCCTCGCCTTTGAATTCCGATCCTGATGGACGAATTCAAGGCCTCCCTTTTTCATCTCATTTTTTAGACCACCGCTCGAAGTCTAGACAGTCCCATCTACGGTTCGATCCGTTCGGCAGAATCTCAGTGCCACCCCCATCGCCTTTGAATTCCAATCTTGATGGAAGGATTCAAGGCCTCCCTTTTCCATCTCATTTTTCTATATTACCGCCCGGAGTCTAGATGGTCCCATCTGCGGTTCGATTCATCAGGACGAATCTCAGTGCCACCCCTCTCGACTTTGAATTCTGATCCTGATGGACGGATTCAAGGCCCCCCTTTTTTCATCTCATTTTTCTAGACTAGCCCCTGGAGTCTAGATGGTCCCATCCGTGGTTCGATCCGTTAGGATGAATCTCTGTGCTACCCCTCTCGCCTTGGAATTTTGATCCTGATGGATGGATTCGAGGCCTCCCTTTTCCATCTCATTTTTCTAGACTACCGCCTGGAGTCTAAATGGTCCCATCCGTGGTTCGATCTGTCAGAACGAATCTCGGTGCCACCTTTCTAGCCTTTGAATTCCGATCCTGATGGATGAATGCAAGGCCTCCATTTTCCATCTCATTTTTCTAGACTACTGTCCGGAGTCTAGATGGTTCCATCAGTGGTTCGATCTGTTCGAACAAATCTCAATGCCACCCCTCTCGCCTTTGAATTCCGATCCTAATGGATGGATTCAAGGCCTCCCTTTTCCATCTCATTTTCTAGACTACTGCCCTGAGTCTAGATGGTCCCATCTGCGGTTCGATCCGTTCGGACGAATCTCAGTGCCACCCCTCTCGCTTGTGAATCCCGATCCTGATGGACGGATTTAAGGTCTCCCTTTTCCATCTCTTTTCTAGACTGCCACCTGGAGTCTAGATGGTCCTATCTATGGTTCGATTCGTCCAGACAAACCTTAATGCCCCCCTTTGTTTTGAGTTCTACTCCAAATGGACGGAATCCAAGCAAACTATCTTCCTCCTTCCTTTAGGCTAGTATCCTAAACTACCCGGGCAATCCTTGTGATGCCCGATGGATTCCCCATTCTCCTTGTTCCTTCCCTCCTTTTGGGCTGGTAGCCTGAACTATCCAGATGACTTCTGTGACCAGTTACTTTTCGATCGGCAAGCACCGTGAGTTTTGTCCGGCGCTTTTCTCGGCAAGTGTGATAAGCAGTCATGTCTTTTAGGAGCTGATTGGTCATCAACTTGTTAGCATTTGCCATTTGTATTGGTTTCTCTGATGTTGGCTTAGACTGTAGCATTCAGGGAGATAGGACAAGACTTCTGGTGCATTCACCAATAGGTAGCTGGTTGTCATTAACTAACTCTTTCTTGCAGCTTCGGACAGGGCATCTCTGTCAACTCTGAGCGAAGATCTCCTCCTCCTGATCTCTCTTCCTTGTAAGAAGGGGAGGGGTGCCTCTGTCAACCCTGAGCATCGGTCTCTGTTCCATTCGTTCTCTGACCTTGCTCAGGGAGGGGCATCTGTAGACATCCCCATATGCTTGCAATTGCACAAAAGCCCCTAGAATTTACATTTTTACACTCACACATGCATTTTGTACATTTTGTTGCTATTTTTTCATGCATATTTGCTTGTGCTTTCTTCCTTTCATCGTGCACGTATTTCTAACTCATTTCAAGCTTGGTTTTCCCATCGTCTCCTGGATTTCTTTCGACTTTCGTGGTTTTGATTTGATTTGGCTTTCCATCGCCCGAGGGCGTACATTAACAGGCATAACAATGCCGACATTGTCTCGAATGAGGATTATTTTCTCCAATTTGATTTTCTCAGATTTCTTCGAGTTTCCACTGGTTTGCTTGATGCTTTCCAAGAGTTTCTTGATTTTCACGATTTTTCTCATCGCCCACGGGCATAAAGTAAAGTGGCATTCTCAATGCCTACATTTGTCCCTTGGATTATCTTTTTCCTTTTATTCATTTCATTTCCTTGATTTAGCATGTTTCCAGTCATCTTTAGCATGAGCATTTAGAATAGGCAAGCACACACCCAATAGACCATTTAGCAAGTAGGAAACCTAGAAAGACCGAGTTCCTTGGGTGCATGGGGGTGCCTAACCCCTTCCCCATGCGTAACAAGAATCCCTACCCTTTCTCTAGCCCATATTGACTTGTGCACTACATCCATTAAGCACGGAGCATACATGTTTTCTTCATCTTGTTTTCTTCTTGGTTTTCTTTCGTGTTTGGTTTTCCTCGTCTTTCCATTAAAAGACTAGGTGGTGACTCCTTTCCTTATCCTTTCTTATCTTTCCTTGGTGTTTCAGACTCTAGTCTTCTTCTCCGGATTCACCATCTTCGCCGTGATCGCATCGGGACTCCTCGTGTGCTTCCACGCATCATAAGGAGAGCTGTGCGGGGTTCCACCGGCATGGTCACTCTAGGGTTTCGGAGTAGTGCTAGCAAGCCCCTAAGGACAACTCATCTCATTTTCCAAGAAGCTATCATTCCAATGCACCAATAACGAGGCAGAATATGATGCATGCATCCTTGGCCTACAGGCTGCATTGAAGCACGGGGTACGGGAACTACAAGTCCATAGTGACGCCTTGCTGATCGTATCCCAAGTGAATGGGAGTTGGAAGAAGAAGACCCCAAACTGGGGTCGTACCACTCATATCTCCTAAAGCTCACAACAGAATTCGAGGACATCTCCTTCTCCTTCATTAACAGAGCTAGGAATGCATATGCAGACGCTTTGGCAACTTTGGCGTCATGGTTGTCCATACCAGACGTTCCTGTGGTGGATGTGTCGGTGACCCTAGTGGACTACCCTGTGTACTACATCAGCATCGAAGAGGCCAATCCACTTGAAGAGCTTGCCTGGTACCACGACATCAAAGTCTTCTTGCAAATTGGTGACCTCCCACCTAATACCCCTGCCATTGACAAGAAGACCATGCAGCGACTTGCGTCAAAGTATGTCCTTGGAGGTGACTGTTTATACAGAAGGTCCTACAACTAGATGCTATTAAGGTGTGTAGACCAAAAGGAGGCCGATACCCTGATGCTACAGATTCATGTCGGACTGTGTGGCCCACATATGAATGGGATCTTGTTTGCCAAAAAGATCATGTTGCAAGGCTACTACTGGTCAACCATGGAGGTGGATCGCTGTCGTTGGCGAGGACCCTTCGTCGTCAAGTAGGTGTTCTTTGGAGGAGCTGTGATCTTGGAGGATATGGACCGCATCGAGCAGTTTGAGCCAGTCAACACCTGCTACCTGAAGAAGTACTACCAGTAACTGAGTCTCGACACTGAGCAAAGTCCTACCCCTTTGTATCCAAGCACCCCGCATCATTGCATTCTATTTTTGTAATCTGCATCCTGGCATTGTTCATTTTGTCCCATTGTACTCACACCAAGTTATTATAGCACACATTCCTGCATTCGCAACGCATACACTCAACATTTATGTTTCAGATTCTTGTTTTGGCATACATACGCATGCACCATCTACTTTTTTGCTCGATAGTGAAATCAAAAAAGCTTAGCCTACCTCGGGAAAAGGTTCTCGCCTTACGAAGATTTCTATCTAGATCATCTAGCAAGTAAGGAAGTCACCCTCCATCATGAGCACGACGAAATTTTCAAACTCTCAAAGGACCCACACCTCCAAGAGGGAGATAAAATGCTAGGGTGTGAGCGAGAGTGAGCATAAAAAAAATCATAACACATAGAGGGCGCAAAAAAAAGAGAAGACAGAAGTCGAAGACAAAAGTCAACCTTAGAGGTGTGCGAGCCGACTTTACCCCTACTGTACCCTGGAGAGGAGTTGGAGCATACACTTGAGCCACCACACCATTGAAGGACTAGCCCCCTTCTTAGTAAGAGCCTCCCAACATGGCGTTCATTACCCCCTAACAGGAATAGAGTCAACCCACACACCTATGAAGGAGCAAAAGAAAAGTCAATAATATAAAAGAGCAGGCATGGGACCTGGAGAGTTTGATGTGAAGTCCCAGCCTTGTCACCATTTAAACACTTACCACCCATTTATCCATCATTTCAGTATCCACTGTCCTAACAAAACCACCCTGCCACCTGGAGTGCCACATGTCAGTTAGAGATCCAGATAGAGTCCTTGGAATCATAGGATCCGCCCATTCCCTTTTGGGCAGATATCAAAGCTTTCCTAATGCTGAGGGTCCAACATAACTAAGTAAGCACAATCCATGCATCTACATTACTTCCCCCATCACCGTGATCATGGGATAGGACTTTGCCCAGTCGTCGCTAGGGGCATGTCAGTTGCCCTCTTGGTTGACATCAGCGGCCCACCTCCAGTACCAGGGGCATGTCAGCCGCCCATGTGATTCACTTTCAGCCAGGGGCATGTCAACTGCCCTCTTGGTTGACTTTAGTAGAGCATCCACAGCTAGGGCATGTCAGCTGCGTTTTGGCAAGTAGGTGCTTTACTGGGAGTTATAGGCCATGTGCTTGGTGTAAATTGGCGGCCCCCATACAGGAGGGTTAGCAAAGAGAATGGATAGAGGCAGATCATCGGGCCTAGCGGCACTTCTGATCAAGATTCCGGAGACCAGATAACTTCAGCATGGACCCCACGTCTGGGAGCCGCGTGACAGCTGCGCGTAGGTCATGTGCGTTTGTGCTAGGGGCACTAGTGGCCAACTTGCAACAGAATGCAGCCCCGCAATACCCGTGCGGAAGCTGGACCTAGCAAGTCATGATAATGTATCCTATCTACGTATTCAAGGAGTAGATGTTTTGGTCGATCCAAATGATGATGGAGCCATTCAAAGAAGCTAGTCACAGAAGGAAATATAAGGGCACACAATGAAAGAGCATATGTTCTTCATTCAAATTCAAGTTTAAAAGTACAAGTGTTGGACGAAATTACAGAAATGTGCGACATATGCCTAAATCAGCTTTTCCTTCCAGTTCGGGACCTTTTTGAGCTGCTAGCATTTTTAAACAGAGGAGTGCTAGGAGCCACTTTGTTGAATGGCCAGTCCACCTATGTATATGCCTTATATGCCTCAGAGCAGCCTGTGCCTCTCACAAGAGTCAGATCACTGGATCTCACACTGATTCACAATAGACAAGCCAACTCAGTAGTCATGGCAGTCGAGTTCTGAGGATACAGTTGGAACATGGCAGACATGGGAGATTGTTCAAAAGCGTTATGGCGGAAACCAAACTGGCGTAGGACATGAATAGGATGATACTCCACTCCTCTAGTCAGGCCAGGAAGAACGACCACCCTCGTGTCAGTATAATTGAGGAACGCGGTGAAAGGCTTCGCAATTGATGGGACGATCTGCCAGGTGATCAGACTCCCAGACAGCCCCTCCAGCTTTTCATAGAACTCCCGTACTCCGGTGATGGTCCGAGAGTGCCTGCTCCAGTTGTAGGCCTCAAATGCAGGTTTTTGGGGGGTGCATGACCAAGCATTAAGTTAATATACCGATGTGCCAATAGCGGCAGAATTCATAGCTACTTGCACTAATGCTCCACAGTTGTAGAAATGGTGACACCAGTGAAGTGCACGATCCAGGCCCTGGTAAGTCTCCGCCAGGATCACGAGAGCCAGATCTATTTGCTTGCTCACCACTGCCAAGGTGATCTTAGCTACCTCGATCACTATAGTCATCCAGCCATGACTAAATACGAGCTCTCCAAGAAAACGGAGGACGAAGCCGCTCAGTCAAAGGTCATCGCCCAGCACAGAGCACCTCATGACCACTTCATCAAGGAAGTCCAAGCACAGCATGGGTTCAGAGCCGTCTGTACATATTAGGCGCCTCCCGTATTCTGCAATGTTCAAGCCAGTTAACTGAGAAAGGATGGATGCATACCCATCCTGGCACGTGAAGACCGGGGGCCCTAGCATTCGTGACAGGCCACAAATTCGCCTGGTTTCTTCCAATGTAACAGTTTGTTCCTCACGACCAAACTGGAATACATGGTGGGCCGGTTTCCAGAATCTAGACACGGCACTTAGGAGATATTGGTTCACCTCGATATCCCCGATCTGCAAGGGACGCTCAGAGATTCCCCAGCACTGCAGTTTCTCTTGATCGTTGTCAGAAAGCATGCTGTTCCAGCACGTCCGAGCAGTGGGGAGGAGTAACCATTGTTGGGAAACCCTAGAAAGGCCACAAAAGATGCCACGTCAAGACCCACACCTAGCAGCTTTCCTACCTTGCCAAGAAAGCCTCACCATGCCACCCGAGAGTGGAGCGCCGGTGGAGGAAGAAGCAGCGGAGGAGGCGTCGTCAGAGAAGCAACAGGCGTCGCCGGAAAAGGAGAAGATGCCGCTGGTGGAGGAAGAGCAGACCACTAAGGAGCCGGGACCAGAGGGGGTGTGAGAGATGTGTCCCCCTCATTCATCCAGGGCTAGCCTTAAAGGAGGGAGAGGAGCCCATGAGCAGCCACAAGACGACGACCTATGACTGTGTCAGAGGTCACGTGCGTCGCGGTTGCGCACTAAACATGCGCGTGTTGATCAGGAAATTTGGGCCCTGTGATAGAGGCGTTGATGTGACATGTGTATCCACCAGGGAGTTTGGTCTTTCAATCTCAGGCACTGATGGATAGCAGCATGTGCCACTTGCGCGTGAGACTTAAAGCTTCATTGAAGTTGCGCTGTTGAGACGCGTGTGCCACATGCGTGTGTTGCACAGGACTCGTTAACCGAACCGTTGCTGTTCTAAGGGCTCGCCTAACTAGTGCAAAGGAATTGAACCACTGTTGTTCTACATAGAAAGCACAAGAGCCAAACAACCAGAGGCAAGCAATTTGAAAGGCGCTTAGCAGTCACTTAAAGGGCAATTCAAGTTTACAGAATCCAGGTTTACAATCAAAAAGTTTTCAAGATACAAACATGGAGATACAGTTAAATGAGCAAAAATCAATCCCAAGCCTCGTCCTCACTCTCATCCGGTTCCCGGCCTTGAGAAGCACGAGTAGAGCGACGCTCCCCTTTAAGTCGGAGCCGTCAAGCAATCACAACTGATGCTGCTCGAGCGCGGGAAGGTGCAGAGGTGGAGGCACCCATCAAGTCCTCGGCAGCAGAGGTGTCCTCCTCAAGGTCGGGGTCAGCCTCGTTGCCGCTACTCCCAAGGACGATGTCCTCCAGCTGGTGTCCCTGTGATAAGAGGGTCAAACATGTATACAGAATGCAGTAAACACAGAGTAAGGAAGGTGCTCACCTCCCCGCAGGCTTCTCGCTGGGCCTGTTATAGATGGAGAAGTTATTGTTAGAACAATCAGATATGAGCAGTTGAGAATTAGAGCAGAAGAAGAGGATTCATTACCTTGGTCCGCCGCATCCGAGAGTAGAAGTCGCTCAGCCTACCCTCGAACCGCTGAAACAGAGGCAATTATGTCAGAACAGTCAGAATCATAAGATCAGTTTGTGCCACAAGCAATGGGCAAGACTTACCTTAGCCCAGTTTTCCGAGAACCACATGTCCCGCTGTTGTTCCCGGAGGTCCTCCTCGAAGAGGTACGGCTTGCAGGCTCGCTCGTACCACTCCTAGTATTCATCATAGCTGGCAGGACGGAGGATGTACCGACTTCGATCAACCATGATTTCAACAGCGATGGAGCGAGCTCACACTTGGGTGGTGGCCCGGGGTACCATCTCGGTAGGAGGTGGGAACGGAATGCCAAACTCTAGAGTAAATTGATGGCGTACTCGGTCGGGTAGGTAGAACGTAGATTTCTTGAAGCAGAAGAACTTCATTTACTTCCAGCAGTAGGTTTGGGCGGAGTTCAGAGGCTCCTAGTCCAACCCAGTGTATCGCTCAAACGGCCTCAGCTCAACCTACACAAAGCAAAACAGAACACAAGTCAGTCCAGCAAAATATCAGAAAACACCGAAAGTGGTGAACAAAGGCATGGTTTGCGAACTTACATCATTGATGGACAAGAGGTCCAAGAGGTAGCGGTATGATTTGTAGCTATATACCCCAGCTGTCGTGCGGTGGCCTGGCTTGCACCACTGCCGAGGGAGCGGGAGAAGTCTAGGGCGGAGGTGGAAGAAATAGTGCCCCTGCATGAAGTGCTCCATCCACTAATACTGTAGATACAGAATAACAGGTCAGGACATAATCGTACTACTAAACTGAAGAAGACAACACAAGGGATTACCGTCAGCAGTGGATAGAGCCCCACATGGGACCTTTGCTTGCTCTTCACATCGCTGTCCAGGCCGCAGGTCATATAAGTATAATTGGCTCCTACCTAGTCATATCGGTCCAAGAGGTCCAGGTCGGTGAGGTAAATCAGCCAGTCCGCCAAAACGCAATACTCAGAAGTGTCGTAGAACATAAGGGCCATCAGCTCCATCAGGAAGTGGCGAAGTACGAACTCCGCCTCCCTCGATCCCAATGCTGGATCTAGCCAGAACAGGTTCCACTCTTTGACCAGTTGTAACGAAGGTAGTGCGCAGAGTGGGTCAGCGGCAGACACTCACGGCCCAGGAGTTCGATAACCTTGGCGAACCCTAGAGTAGCCTTGCCAACTATGGGCTTTTTCCCGAAGGAGAAGCCTGTCAGCAGCGCCCAGTGCTCTGGCAGGATCGTCATCTCGCCGAAGGGAAGATGGAAGGTGTAAGTCTCATACCGCCATTGCTCCGCAAGAGCCTAGAAGAAGTCGTAATGCTCGTGAATAGCTCGGATGCGCAAAAGACTCCCAAACAGAGTGCATTGCAATAAGAACTCTTTCAGAAAGCCAGGGAGGCGCTCAAAGTGCTCCAGCATCGGTGTCCAGAGGCACTGCATCACTCGCTCGGTATCACCGACCTGATGGGCAAAGAGAGGCAAAGACAGAAATCAGTTGGACCGTGCAAATTCATGAAGAATAGGACATCACTTACCTCAAAGCCATCGCGGTTGTTGATATGGTTCTCGTCCAACAATCGACCCCCGAAATTGCCGGATTCCTGCCAAAAGAGATTCAGTTCAACAAACATAAAAGCATGCATAAAGAAAAGACCAGTGTAGGGGAAATTTTGTTCTTACATCCTCTAGAATGTTGGGCATCACCTCCTCTGATGTCCGGGAGCTTGAAGCAGCCCCGGATCACGAACTGAACCCGCGACCTCGAGCTTGTGAGTCGGAAGGTGCCCCGGACCGTGAGCTAGAGCCGTGACCTCGGGCCCACGAACTAGAGGCTATCCCACTCGCCTGAGTCACCTCAGCTCGAAGTCAGAGCCAGACTACAAGAAACAGAGATCAGTTCGAAGCAAGATTGCCGAGACTAATTGCATTCACAAAATATGGAGGGCAACATTTAGAAACATGAATGTAAAAAGTATGGCATGATATCACTCAACATTATGGCAGTTTTTAACTTCTCTTGCTCAAGAAAAATTGAGACACAATGAAGCCTAGTCACTATAAGGTTCAAAAACATGGAGAACATGACAGTGGCATTTCACAAGTGTTGTGGCATTCCTCCAAACAAGCATGTATTATCGCGGGCAATGTTATTCACATAAGCATAATGGTTCTTTCTTTTTCAAGCAAACAAGTTTTTTTTTTCACAGTGTTGCACAAGCAATTTTTGTGGCATTATTCAAGCAAGATAATGGCTTCCTTGTTACAATATTACTGTACAAGTTTTCCTTTTCGAACAAGAAGATTGGCCAGCATACAATCATCATCATCCATGGGTCCTATTCAAGTAATCAGGGATATTTTGCAAATGCTATGCAAGGGGTAGAGAAGCGCTGGAGCCTGTCGCCAGCCAACCACCGCCGGCGTGATCTCCGGTGACGACTAGCCTCTAGGCAGTTTCAGCAGTAGCCCGCCTCCTAGGGCCCAGCCACAGCATCCCAGAGGCGCCCTGACCGCACCACCGACGGACTACACCGTCGGCGTCAAGCAGTCCAGCGACGGTGGGACGTGGCGGGGAAGGAGCTCACATGCCCGTGGAGGAAGGAAATGCAAAACAGAGAGGGGAGGGGACGAGAGAGATACCATGTTGCCGCCGTTCCTGTCCCTTCACGCCGGTGAAGCACACCCTGTCGGAGTCCGTGTCTCTGCCATGCTCGCGCTGCTTCGCCGCTCCTTACGACTGTGCACCCCGCCAAGCCTTGCGTAGACTTCGGAGCCCGTGCTAGGTCGTCCTCCGCTGTGCCCGAGCCTCACACCCACCGAGCTCCTGTAGCCACTGTTCCCACACCGCTCCACCGCTCCACGCCCTAGTCGCTGCTCGTGTTGGAGAAAAGGAGATGGGAGATGAAGAGACGGAGAGAGAGGGAGGGAAGTGTATTTGAGTAGTTGAAAATTTTGAGTGATATGAGTTTTGTGTTGTGAAAGAGAAGGCATGCAAAAGATTGGAGGAGAAGACCAGCCGCCATGCACCCATTCACACTGGAGTAACTACCAATGGGTCCTGCAAGTTTTGAAAAATTTTGCTCCAACCTCTTGGCAATTTTCGCAAAGCTTTTGACCAAACTTCAATTTGCCCAACAAAGGGCAGAATCGTCCCTCAGAAAGTCAGAGAAGCCAGAAAAGTCCGTGCAACCTCTAGGACTCTAGGTAAGGTTTTTGTGACAGAAGTCGCCACCCAGATCGGCCCTGGCAATCAGTTTTGTAGATTTTTACAACAATTTTCAAAAATTACAAACAGGTCCCTTGGCTTCTCCAGGTGCCAGAAAGTTTCCTCTTGTCAGGGTCCACCTACCCGAACAGATACAGTGAACTCGGTTTAGCATCGGGCTATCCGTTACTTAGGAAGATTCTTGAAATTAATCAAAACTGGATATTTTGCAAAGAGGCCCCTATAGTTTCTATATTGACCAGGAGCTTAGTGCATGTAGTCGGAAGTGATGAGAATACTTCAGGTGTATAGCCAAAGCATGAGCATCACTAGGGGAATAGTAGTTTGAGTTTAGAGGACAGTCTGGGGAAAATTTACAGAAAAGCCCCTACTATTCCCTGAATTGCAAGGTCCTATTTTACTAGAACAGATTGTCTACCAGATTTGACTTCCTTTGGGTGATCAGAAGTGCCCCTTTACAATAGAATCCAACTTGTACTCGAGCATTTTCAGAACTCGATGGTTAAGGCAAAATTACCGTTTTGCCCCTATTAGTGTGTAGAGGAATTTTGAGTCCGATCACCTGCTAGAGGCTCTCGCATACCCTATGACAGTTTGTAGAGGCACCTTTTGGAGTAGAGTCAGCTACATATAGAATTCAGTGGAATTTGGCAGATTATAGATTTGCCCTTGCCTTGCCAAAGTTTGGAGAGCATCTAGAGCGAGGTAGCATCAGACTAGCAGCTTGTTTTCTCTTTCTTGGCGGTTCTCAATCGTTGCCTGTGTCCTGGCAACGACTCGGTTCACTCTTCTCTTGGCGGTTCCCAGTCGTTGCTTGTATCCTGGCAACGACTCGGTTCACTCTTTTCTCTTGGCGGTTCCTAGCTGTTGCCTGTATCTCGGCAACAACTCAGTTCACTCTCTTCTCTTGGCAGTTCTCAACTGTTGCCTGTATCTTGGCATTGACTCGGTTCACTCTCTTCTCTTGGCGATTCCCAGCCATTGCCTATATCCTGGCAACGAATTGGTTCACTCTCTTCTCTTGGCGATTCCCCGTCGTTGCCTGTATCCTAGCAACGACTCGGTTCACTCTCTTCTCTTGGTGGTTCCCAGCCATTACCTACATCCTAGCAATGACATAGTTCACTCTCTTTCTTGGCGGTTCCCTACCATTGCCTATATCCTGGTAATGACTCGGTTCACTCTTTCTTGGCGGTTCCCAACCGTTGTCTGTATCCTGGCAATGACTCGGTTCACTCTTTCTTGGCGGTTCCCAGCCGTTGCTTGTATCCTAGTAACGACTCGATTTAATCTTTTTCTTGGTGGTTCCCAGCCATTACCTGTATCCTGGCAACGGTTCGGTTCACTCTCTGTCTGCTCCCTGCTGACCTGTATGTACACCGATAGTGACTAGGTTCTATCCTTTCTCTCTTTGTCTGCCCGGCAAGTCCGATAACTTGCTAGCTCTCCCCTTTCTGTCTGCTCCTAGCCATCTCTATGTACACTAACAGCGACTAGGCTCTATCTTGTTCCTTTTGTCAGCTTGACGAGTTCGATATCTTGTCGTCCCTTAGGACCCCGTTCAAGCTAACAGGACCTAGGATGCCCCATTTCTTTTTGGGCTGGTACCCCCAAATACCCGGACGACTTCCGTCACCAGTCACCCTTCCTGTCGGCAAGGCCGTCAGCCTTGCCACGTCCCTCTTCTTCTCAAGTTGATAACTGAAACTATCCAACGATGAGTCCGTTAACTCGTCAAGCATCACAACATCCATTTGCATTTGCATGTACTAGTTAGCATCTACACAACACATGCATCGTAGTCAGGCATATTCCACATCGTCACACATCGCACATTTGCAATGCACACTCCATCAGTATCCACTCACAACACAGTAGCACTTTAGCATCAGCAACACGTACGCCAACATTCGCATTGTTTGAAACCATGTGCATACCTGCCTGGATCTGACGTGCGATCACTTTGACATACTCGAGGGACCCCACCTGCATTAGCATTTGCACCTCGGCACGTGAGTCGCGACCTTCGGTGCATCCATTGGATAAGCGGCTTATGGCCAATAGCATGTTTCTTTCCTGTTTGACTGGGACGGGGTGTCTTCTCTCAACCCTGAGTAGCGATCTTGTTTCCCTCAACCTCGCTTAGGGAGGGGCATCTGTAGACACCTTGGTTTTTGGCCAATGTTGGCAGACGGATCCGGTGGAGAGCGTAATTGGACGATTGACCTGGATTTCCCCTAATTCCCCAACCAAGCCCATGGACTTAAACCAACCTAGAAAACCTACCCTTAACTCCATTCATCCAACTAAACCCAAAGCCTAAAACCCAGCCCGTGTGCTTTGGCCCAATGACATGCGCGGCCCAAGAGCGCGTCAGGGCCAGGGCAGCACTGTAGGCTTCGCTTGACCGGTCGCTTTCGCTATACGACATCGTACCTTGTATGAGCAACGCCGTGCATGCAATGTCGACTTGTCTCTAGGCATGCCTGACACTCCTCAGCCTTCCCTCACCTTGTCACTAGCCACCCACACCCTGCGTCGCTTCTGCCGACACGCAAGGCCTACAACGGCGCCAGCGAGCCTTCTCCTGCCACCCCTGATAGCTTCCCATGCCCTGTCATCTCCACCTACCACCAGGAGCCACGACCAAAAACCAATTGGAGCCCACTCAACCAAGTCACTAAGAGCATTCGTGCAAGAAGAGCGAGAGAAACCTGAGAGTGACTTCACCGAAGAAGAGTGAAACCCAACTTGCGAGACACCAAAGACTCCTCTTCCTTGCGACCAAGGGAGTTTCCCAGCCAACTTCTGAGCTCTCCCGACCCTCTCCGATCGGTCCTTCTCCACCGGGCAGCCACTCCAGTCACCCTCGCCGGAACCCATCACCGCTAGCTCCGACAACGCTCCTCAACCATTCTCAGGTATAACACTTCCTTCCGGGTCTCTATTGGAGTATTGCATATTGCATTTGCACCCTTCCTTGGTTGTTTCTTTTGGTTTCCATTCATGCATTGTGCATCCCGCTGGTTTTTGCCATCGACGGACGTCGATCACCGACGTGAGCTCACCCCAACCCTTGAGCGCCTGGTGCGGACGTCTTATGGCCCCTTTTCCTCTCTCTTCATTCCCCGGAGCCACTACGTTGACCTCCCACACCGGAGACCTCACGTAGAGGCTCGCCGGAGGGGAGTCAGCGCTGACACTGGCGACAGAGATGGAGAGAGGAGCCCATTGCATTTCACCTTTAGCTCGACATTTGCATCTCATCTTGGTGGTCCTCCCAAGCTACCAGACATATCCCTAGGCCCGGAGATGCTCAGCCTTCCAGGGAGGAAGCGATGAAGGAAGCAGGCCTGGCCAGGCCCAGTTTCATACCCGCGTCGTGAGTGCTCGCCCCACATGCGCGTGTAGACCAGGGCATGGACAAGGTCAGGTCCCACCAAGCTGAGGTCACTTGCCCTACTATAGGTCATTCTTGCACGTTTTATTACCTTTGACACGTTTACGTTCTCTGGTTTGTTCGGATCTCTCGTTGGTGATTCGGGTTCGTTGTTAAGCTTTTGAGTTTCCTTGACTCTGATACTTGCATGAGCTCTTGGTGTGATTTCTCTCCTGTGCTTCGTTGGCCACCTCCCAGTGGTTCCTTTGTGTGGAGGGCATGGCAATGATGGCAAGTGATCATGACATCCCCAGGAACACGTGTCTGGGTTGCGCGATCAATGTGCGTGTGCCACATGCGCGGGTCAGCCAAAGACATAGTCTGGTCCAGCCTAACCAGTTGGCCCACCCGTCTTCCATCTTATGCTTTCTTGGTGTTTCTGACTCGATCATGCTTTTTCTATTAACTTGGATTGTTCCATTAACCATACGATTTACTTCTCTTGCATCATCCATATAACCCCATTATGCAACATCAAGTGCCTACATTTCCATGCACACGAGCGAGATACTAAGAAAGACCGACTCATCGGGCATGCAGGGGTGCCTAACACCTTCCCCGCGTGTAAGATGAGTCTTTACCCTTTCTCCGGTTCGCGATGATCCATGTGTCGAATCCATTTGGCATGAGTCATTTTATCTTGCATTCGATTTCGAGTTTTGGTTTCCCGATACGGTTTTCCTCGTCTTCCCGTTTTAAATAGACTAGATGGCGACTCCACGTTTTTCCATTTTTGCACAGTTTCCGGTGTTTTCGAGTCATTTCTTTTCTACCCTCGGAACCACTAGACTCGCCATGGGATTCTTGAGGAATGGACTAAGCCGAGGTTGGCTGAATTACTATAAAATTTCTTGTGCTTATTTTTCATAATCTCTCATCTCCTTCTTTGCTTACTTTTAGTTCATTATTCAAATCCTTAACAATATTCCATTTACTTGTTATTTGCTTGATATTGTAAAATATATTTGAAATTGCCAAATTTTCTTTAATTCACCATTCATCCCCTCAAGTGAAGCCAAGATCCCAACAAATTCTTCTAGGTTTATTCATTGATTCGTTTTCTAATTTAAAACCATCGAGAAGTTTCATGTGTATCTATTTATTTGAGTCTCCACAGAGATATATTGTTACCACATCCATTAGAAGCATATCTAGATTTTTAGATGCTACATGATTGCTTAAAAATCAAAAGGTAATTACATCCATCATTAGGGAGTATGTCTCATTATAAGAAGATTCCCAATCTCTATGAGAGACCTTCAACAAGCCTTGTTTTATAGTACACAATTTCATTCTTACCAGTTCTTTTACAAAGGAACACTCATTTAGAGCTAACAAGCATAGCACCTTTTGGTGTTTAGACTGTTGGTTCAAAACTTTGCATTTTGCAAGCAAGTCTAACTCCTTTTTCATATTGACCAATAATTTTTTCACTAAAATTCACATTGGATTGTGGTTCAATTTCTTTGTTACTATAGATGACACTTAGAGCAATTTTATAGGCAATGGTATAGTCGGTAATTATTTGATTTTTATCTAGTACTTCCTTTGTATACATGTAACTTATTGATATCTTAGTATTAGTAGGAGATGTCTCTTTTGGTGATTCATTAAGTGGGAAACTATGAGCATGCCTATCAGGTAACAACTCTTTAGGAGTGGTAGTTGTCTTCTACTTTCAAGGTACTTTATCTATCACACCAAGCAGTCTACTATGCTTTAAAGGTTGTTTAGACATTTCAAGCATTGGGATTGCATTTTGTACTTTAGGACATCAATCCTTGCAGGGATGTTAGCAACAGGGATCTAAGATCTGATAACCTTCTGGTTGTCTACAAATTAATGCATCTGGTAATTGGTGAACAATTGATTGAAAATGTAGAAGCTATTGGATTTTATGCTCACATTGATTTGTACAGGATCAAAATGTGGTAATTAGGGATTTTCTCATGTAATTGTTTGTTGTGTTTCAAGCCAAGGTTTTGTTTCTCCCATTTTTTAAAAGTAAACTCATCAAATTGGAATTCTTCAAAAAAAAAATGCCTTGAATAAATTTCCAATTTTTTTTTTTTTTTTTTTGCCAAGAGTAAGGAGGGATACCCTCAAAATGTATAAAAGTTAAAATGTACAAGAAGATATAGTCCAAAGAGGACCAAAAGAGCAAAACAGCCCATACAAGGCCAAAGGCCACCCATGGTCAATCAACAGAGAGACCAACAGAGTGCAGAAATCCAAAACATCCCATAACAGGAAAAACCCAAAAAAAAACTCAGCCCCCTAATGTGTTACAAAGTCGCAATAGGGGAGTAGTTTTCCTCAAAAAAACGTTTGTTTCTTTCCTGCCAGATTCTGCCAATAATTTCCGTGAAGATCTTAGCTGCTTCTCTAAACTTGATCTTCCATTCCTGACAATTACGAATAGCAGCACAGTAATTCAGAGTAGCATCGTTTAGAGATGGAGCCTGCAAGCTGGCAAATTCAGGTAGGTGCCTATTCCATGCCATGCTGGAGTAATCACAATGCCAAAAGAGATGGTCAAGAGTTTCCATCTCCTGAAAACAGAGGGTACATCTAGAAACAATGGCCATTCCACGGTGCATCAAGGCATCATGGGTAGGAAGACCATTAGAGAG